>OMLM01000322.1:0-41852 GCA_900302695.1 Helostoma temminkii | reverse complement strand
GAAGCTAGCTGAGTATTCAAAAACATACTATCACATATTGTGATATGTGACATATTATCACATTTTCTTCAAACAACCAAAAGTCAGTATGCTCTGCTTTCAAGTGTTATTCTTCAGCTCAACGTTCCTCGTGTTCAGATTAAATTGGGGAAACAAGCATTTAGTTTTGCTGCCACCTTCTGCTTGGAAATAAACAGAACTTATTTCACTTAAAGCTTTCCGTTCTTTCCTAATCACCAGACAACGAGAGTCCATTGGACAGTGCTTGTATTTCAAAATTTTTAAATGTCCTTCTTGTTCAACCATTGCACATTATTATATTAAATTGTATGAAATATCTACCTCTTGGCCTCTTGACCTCTTGGCCAGGTCACCCTTGTAAAAGAGAACCTTGATCTCAATGGGTTTTTATCTGGCGAAATAAAGGTTAGAAGTTCTCTGTGTGTGTCTCAGGTGTGGCAGTGGATCCGGCATCAGGCTCGGTTGGAGGACGACAGCAGGGTAGTGAGCAGGCGGCTGGTGACTGACCTCACTAAAGAGGTCATGATGGAGCTGGGTGCTCACTGTCACTCTGTGAGGTGAGCAGACACTGCACAGGGACACTATCTGGAACTAATCTACTGATTGGTAAACTCCATATTGCTCAGTGCTACACACAATGAGAACATTGTGTTATTACATGTATTATGGACATAACAGAGCATTGGTAGATGTGACAAAGGTTCTTGTTTCCTCATACAAGAGTTTAATCTCTTTCAACTTGAGCTTTGTGGGTTAAACAAATAGTTCAATAAATCTTTTGACACTTTATTTTGCAGGTCCATACCAAAGCTGGCTGATGTATACATGTTGTATTCTACCACCATCTTTCTCATTACCTGACTACCTGATATATTATCAACATTATGAATAATAGCTAAACAACATGTGGGCCTTTCAGCTCATCCAGTAGTCAGTGGAGCTAACAGCTTGTGTGTAGATGCAGAAACAGGACAGAAGGGACAAACAGTGTTATAGGAACAATGGTACAGTCTGAAAGCAGTGACCATTTATAGTCTTGAGTTTGTTTTGGTGCTCACAAATCCACCTGAAATTACTTATAGGCTCTTTAAATTCAAACTCAACCATGCAGAGAATAACACCACTACATTCTGTGGACCTGAGCTCATTAAAGACTGACTGAGGTGAAGTGGAAAACTGTCCTGTGGCTCTAGTGCACAGGATGTGGTTCCTCACGCATCACTGAAAAGGTCCCATTAATACTGAATGCTCTGTTGAGGTTTCAGAGAAACACACATTATTTCTTCTGTGTGTAGTACTGATATGTGGCCTGTTCTCAGATGACAGCATCAAGTAGTTACTGTACAGGTAACTGCCTCTCTAGGACAGAGAACACAGAGCTATATTTTATGTCATCACATTAACAAAGGTCAGGAGACAGATCTATCTTGGGGACAGGGAAGATACAACTGGCTGCTGCCACAGTGTTGGCAGTACAGCCGAGTACCAGGGCTCATCTACATCTACAGGTTTAAATGTACAAACCCAACAGCTGCTTCTTCCCAGTAATATTCTGACATGGAGAATGATTGTTTTCTGAGTGAACAGGCTCAGGTGTTGTGTCCATCGCTCTCCTTCAGGGCTGAACAGAGGTTACACACAGCAGCGGACATGTTCCTGGAGGTGGTCCTGAAGAGAGATTTCCCAGAGTTCATCACCACATACTTGAATCTGGACCACACCTTTCTCAGTTCCCAGAGCACGGGGCAGGTGGAGGCGGTGGACGAGGGCACACGCCGATCCAAACTGTGATGGTTCTCCATTCTTCATGCTCGAGACCTTCTACAAACCTCAGCGATGAGCTGCTCTGATGTGAGAGTTGTGTGGCTCTACGGAAGGATGTTTTAAGGTTTCACTTGAATATTCAGAATTATATTTCAGATTAAGATTGAACTGCATTTAGATGGTTAGAAATTATAATTTAAGGTATCTACAATCACATTCACACAAATTAAGTCACAGCTAATAAAAACCATAGATTAAGACTATGCATTTCAATTTTAACTAGTCAAAAATACTAATTATTTTCTAGCCTATCTGATTAATTCTGGACTAGTAACAATGAAAAATCTGACTCATCTACAATCCGGCAATAGTTTAACTTTTCCAAAATGTGAATTCCAGTTTAATCCTAATTCTGATTCAAGATATTTACTAGTCAAGGTCATTTATCTTAAAGTGTAGTTATTACTGCTCAGAAAGTCTATTAAAGATGTGTCATCTGAAGTTTGACTACACAGAATGTAATTGTAGATATGTGGAAAGGCATAACTGAACTGTCCATATGTTGGATTTCTCACTTAAGTCAATGAGGATTTGTTACTAGTCAGACACCTTAAATTACAGTTTAAATAATTATAAATACAGAGCAAACATTTAATATGCTCAAACAGCGCTGCTCTGTGTGGTCAGTAATTTTATCATTACATTAAAAATCTGTCTCACTCTGTGTAGTTTCATAGTGAAGTCAGTTCATATGTTTTATTCTGAGCTCCTAGATGGTTCACTCTGCTCAGTGTGGCTTAGAGGATGTTTTCTTCATCATTAATCTGAAGCAGCCAAGTGAAGGGACAGGCACCTAACCCCACACCCCTCCCCACATCACCACCACAATGGTACCATTTGGTTTTGCAAACATTGTTTTATTAATCCATTTGTCAGTTTGTAATATATAAATTACTTTTTAAAAACGTGAGAAGCAGATGCACCTACAAGAAGGACATGGCGTGAAAACACAGGAGTTATAGAAAACTTAGACTGTGTTTGCAGAAGCCACCTTAGCCGGCCAATGTCCGCTCCCCCAGAGTCGTCTTTAGCCACCTCATACTGTATTTATCTGGATTTTCACACACAACAACTGTGGACAGGGCTTGTTTTTATTGTTTAAAAAAGTTAGATGGGCATTGTCTTCCTCCGCGTGCTAGCTCCCTTCCTGTCTCTCCTGTGGCGCTCAGTCCATCCAGATCAGTGCAATGTGGAGGGTGACTCACAGTAGCCATAGCCCAGGGACTGGAAGGAGTTGGGGGTGGGGTGGGGAAATGGATGTGTTGAAGGACATAAGGCGTCTGGCGGTGAGTTCGCACATCCTCCTCCTCCTCTCCTCTTTTCACCCCGATCTCACATTTCGTTTGCAATGTCGTCGTGCTCTCCTGCTGAAAGGTCACCATTGGCACTAATTGTGGTGCTGTTGTCTTGGTAACCGGGGGGCATGAAGGCCAGACTGTAGGGGTAGATCTTATGGCAGGCAGCTCTATAAGCCTCAGCAGCTTTCTGTTGACTCTCACCCAGCTGCCCATTGCGCAAAGCCCCCAGTACCTCAGTACAAACCTGAAAAACACACAATTAGTTTATAGTCATCACATATTTTTAATAAGCATCAAAAGCAAGAAATTCTTACTATATTGCACTTCACTAGTGTAAGTGATACAGGTTCCAATATGGCTCCATGAGGCCAGATAATCAAGGGAGCCAGAACAACTGTGTCTACACAAGAAGTGTAGCGTACATTACATCTTGTAACCACAGCTCTATGAGAAGCCAGGCTGTGTGTTTGAGCTGCACTTTACTGAATATATTTCTGTAGAAACACTTTGGTTTGGGGCTCATGACACAGGCCCATGTCTGCTACTGCAGCTGTTAGTAAGCTGTCACCAACCTGGATGCTTCTTCCAGACAGTGACTCATCCAGAGCCGTAGCTATCTCACAGGCCATCTTATCAGAGGGAGGCTCCAGGTAAACCATCATCTTAGCCGCTGGAAAAACAAAAGAGACTTATTGCAAACCAAGTGTCTTTCAGACATGCAGGTCTGTATGTATCAGTCACTTTTACATTTTACACTTTTACACAAAGGCAAGGCCATTAATGTTTCTATTTACACAGTACAGGTCTCACTACATGCATTTAATAGAGATAACAATAGGAAGACTGTGTGTGTACCAGCCAGCCGGTGTGGGATGGAACTAGAGTGTTGACTCAGGTAGTTCTTGTTGAAGCTTTGAGGGTTGCTCTCTCCGAACAGCCTGGAGATCTCCTGCTTCAACACTGTCCTGACTGCTGCCGCCAAGTCTGTGCTCTCATTCACTGCACACATGGTGAAAAGAAAGACTTGTCAATCTGTTGACACGTCAACACTTCATATATATCTGAGTTGAACAGACACTTGTGCTTTCAGTTCTATGTTTGGTACCGGCTTCAACCCTTATTATTTTCTCAGTTCGAAATCACCAAGAACGAGGTTTCTAATGATTCAGTTACATCTTTCTTTCAGTAGACATCACTATGAAACATCAGGCCATGGTATATTCTGCTTACCTTTTTTGAAGAAGCGCACCAGACACTGGTGCAGCCATGGGTTGGAAGGCTCTATGGCTACAGCCCTCTTTATGGACTGCAGCATCAGCAGATACTTCTCTGAAGACAAACATAAAGGTTTTTAAATAAGTGAGGAGTGTAAACATATAAATGAGAATATGATAATATAGTAAAAAGCTGACCTTTCCTGAAGTAGATCTCAAAGGCCAGGAGGTGAGTCTCAATCTTGTTGCGCACCAGATTCTTCAGAGGGATCAGGAACTTCACGGCCTCCTCCAGAGGATTCTCTGGCTGTAAAAGGGTTAAGCATGTGTCATCATTTACTGCATTCACGCAGCACAGCTACAAACTGTCATGCTGGAAGATGTGAGCCCACCTTGGCCAGTTTGTCTGGTATCAGCTCCTCTTTTGGCCCTCCTATCTCCTCGTCATCATCCTCTTTCTTCTTCTTCTGGTTCTTCAGTTGCTTCTCCTTCTCTGCGTTCTTCTTCTCCTCTTCTAACTGCGCTTTTTTCTGGGCTCTTCGCTGTTTGTTGCGCAGCTTCTTCAGCTCCTTGTCTGTCAGATTTTCTACAGAGAGAGAACAACAGCTTCTTTACTCTTGTTTTTTTTAATACAGAGCCACTTTTAAAATAAATCTGATCTGCATTTCCACAACTTGACAGAAGTCCAAAACCAAAGTGTGCAGCGGGTTTTAAAATATCAGATGTGTAAGCTGCTGTGTAGTATTTGACCACTGAGCAACCTGTTCCTGGACCTTCAGAAAGTATAACACACAACCAGGGACTTTTATAGCAGGTCCCTACATTTAGACCATGCTTCCTATATTTCATGCTTGTATACGCACACACACTGACCAGTGTCTGTGTGACTCTCCTTGTTATCATCAGTCAGAGGCTTGTCGTGCAGGGCCAGGTAGATCTGGATGGCGGTTCGAGCAGCTTTGTAGTAGAACGGATGCTGCCGCAGGACGTCCTCCAGCTTCAGCAGGTCCACGTAGGAACGCAACGTCATCTTCCTCATACAGTAGGTGTGGAAGTCAAACTGGTCGTCCGTGATCTCCACAAAATGCTGATTGAGTGGAAGCACAGAAGAGAGGAAAAAGACCATCCATTACATTCATATATAACATACATCTGTATTTTTTTCTTATGTAATCCTCTAAAGGTTGAGCTTTCTGACCAGTGCATGTAGCCCGTTTTGAATATATATATCAAAATGTATAGTAAAAATAATGAACATTAAGAAAAATCACACACTTTTTTGGATAGAACAAATAAACAGTTAAAATTATAGTCTGTGTGTATTTGTAAGCATTTAATAAATTTAAAGTTGAATATTTATATAGCATCCAGTCTATTCACAATAAAAGCTCTGCTCCTGCGAGTGCATTATATATACACCCTTATGCAGGCAGTTGTATGGAGATATTAAAATATATATAACAATGCTTAAGTGTATGCTGTTCTTAACTGTGCAACACAGTTGTTCTAGCACCAGTTAGAACAGTATCTACTGTATAGTAAATAAAAAATACATTATAAATACATTATTCCACATGCAGTCCTGGGTGTCAGAGGTGCTGCCAAAACTATACCAACATAGGTAAAACACATTTAAACAACAAAAATATATAATGCTAATTATTAACAGCCTCATACATCAACATTTGCCTCCTATATTGCTGCCTGGTATGTGGTATGACATTGTCGAACACCTGACAACTACTCATCCATCACTAACCAAGAAAGATACAGAATATTTTATTAGTTTCAATAAGTCAACACAACCGACAAGAGCAAGTGATGATGAAGAAAGCACTGGAAGCTAGCTATCGTAGCCAAGGCTGAAAAGCCACATGCCCCTGCAGAGAGAGTCATTACCAGCATGCACAGCAATGTCATCTAAATGCCAGGCCTCTGAGCAGCAAAATAAACTGTAAAGGCTCTGCTGCCTGACTGTACAACTGGAAGGTGAATTAATGACATGAATGAAAATACTGGACTAGACTAGAAAATCTGATCTAGCGGGAAATTTTCCTTACAAGTTGTCTAGCTGTTGGCTAGAGACCATACCAGAGAGAGGTTGTGTCACAACAGAGTATCTTGAACAAGGAGGAATGAGTTGGAAGAGCTGAGTCAGTATCTGCTCTGACGGGGCAGCTTCTATGACGGGTAGTGCCATCAGTTTCATCAGTAGAGTCAGAGTGCAAAACCTCAAACTCACTGCTTCCTTCACAGGGACGCACTAGTTGCATAGACAGTGCCATTGTTTTGTGGATATTATTAATTTTATCAAGGCACATTTGTTAAGACTGTTTTTGATTCTGTGAGAGGAAATGGGAAACTCAAAAGGCTGTTGGCACATGAGCAACTGGCTGAGATCAGGGAACACAAAGAATATAAAATATTATCAGCCTTTGGTTTTGAATATCACTGGAGAAGGAGTACCCATATGCTGATGTTAATGTTGGCTAGCTGTAACATTATGTTTGTAGCCGTCTATTCAGGACATAATGTTACATAATGCACTTAGAGAGTCAAGAATAAAACCACCTCCTCTTAGTTTTCCATGTCTGACTTACATCAGGAGACCACAACAAACCTTAAGACTCATATCCATGTACAGTCATAGTCAAAAATATCTACACCCTTCTTTTAGAAAATTGTTGCAGTTGTAAATGTTTTGGTACTCACATGTTTTGTTTTGTTTTTTATTTGCACTAGAACAACACAAGAAAACAGAGAAGAAAGTCAAATCTGATCCAATTCCACACAGAACACAGTGCCCTGTGTCTGCAGATCAGCCTGAATCTGTTTGGAAGTTAATCAGTGTTCTTTATCCACCATTCAAACAACCCTTTGTTGTAATTTTTCATTAATTTTGCTCTTTTGTCCACGACCAGGGAGGTTAGCTACAGAGCCATGGGCTGTAAACCTCTTGATGATATTGCACACAGTGGACACAGGAACATTAAGATCCCTGGAGATGGACTAGCTTTGAGACTGTTCGTGTTTTTCCACAATCTTTTCTCTCAAATCCACAGACAACTCTTTGCGTCTTTCTTCTCTCCATGCTCAGTGTGACACACAACACAAAGGTTGAGTCAACTCTTCTCCATTTTAACTGGTTTCACATGTGATTACTATATTGCCCAGACCTGTTACTTGCCACAGGTGGTGTCTAAACACAAATTACAGGAGCATCACATGCTTGAAGAGCAATTATTTCTTACAATTTTGACAAGGTGCCAATCATTTTGTCCAGTGCATTTTTGAGTTCTGTGTGACATTTGCAAATGGAACAATTTTCTGAGAGAAGTGTTACATTTTCTGACAGAATTGCAAGAGTGCTGATATTTTTGGCCATGACTGTACCACAGGGACAATATTTAACCTCACCTGATATGAAGTGTGGTAAAAAGCATTTTGATCATCAGTTAAACACATTTCTACTTCAACTCTGGCACAAGTGACGTAACATGATATTTTCACCATATGATGTAGACTAAACATGTTTCCATCCAGTTAACATTGTGACATCATCATGACAGGACTCTTATTCACAGAAAGCTGAAATCGGATGTAATATGAAGCCTTTAAATCTAAACATTCTCTTCACACATCAGTTTAAAAATCAACACTTCTAATTTTAAGTGATGCTTTAAAACACAGTTAATTTCTGCTCCATAGAGACCAGTGTGTTTGCTGGTGACAGTGGTAAGAACTCACCCTCTCGATCTCATGGCATTTCTTCAGAGCCTCTCCCAACTTGTTCATGGTCTTGTAGGCCAAGGCACACTCTGTCTGGAACCACATGCACTGCATCTCGTTCAGGTTCTCAACCGCAGACGTCCCCTCCTGAAACCACAGACACACTCAAACTAAATTCCTAAACTCCTGTGTGCTTATACGGCACTAAACCTTCTCATCTGTCTGTTGCAGATGCTGACAAATGAAAAAATTAAATCAAATGAACTATGATCTCTTCCCACATGCTGTCCATCTCTTACCCTTGTGAACTTGGAGCACATCTCCTCTGCTTCTTTGACGAGGCCAGCCTTCAGCATGTACTTGGCACACTTGGAGTTGATGAAGCGGTCAGCAGTGTCCAGGGCCTGAGCCTCATCCATCCACCGAGCTGCTTCCTTTATGTTGCCAGCGTGCTGCAGGGTAGAGAAAGCAGGTTAGAGGAAGATGGTGACAGGGTAAAAGACTCAACCACTAATAATGTGTAGTTTATACTAAACCTTGTAGATCTTGGCTTTGATGACGAAGAGCTCAATGAGTGTGGGCGTGCTGTCTATGGCCGCATTGATATATTCCAGAGCGTCGCCGGTCTGGCCTCTGAAGTCAAAGTGCTGCGCTAGGAAATACTGGACCCACAGCAGGGTGGTAGGGGGCTCCTCCTTCCCATCGTCTGTACACACATTTAAAATGAGTCACACTAACCTGATGTGATTCTGATGGTCTGAAGCCACAGACCAAATCAAATGAACTGAGGAAACAGAATCTAAACCAAGTAACACTCACCGTTTTCACTAAACATTCGACAGCTTTTTAAACAGCGTTCATAGCCAACTACTAAGTCTTCAATGATTGTAGCCTGCATGAGATGAAAAGGAGTTAAACAACTGCTTTATTTTTGATTAGGAGGCAACAGGATTCATGTGTGGACGTGAATATTTGACCTTTTCTTTATCTGTGTAGAGGGATTTGAGGGTAGTGAAGACAGGCGGGCAGCCTTTACTGAAGTTCATCCTCAGGTAGCTGTCCAGACAGTCTCGAAACTTCCCCCCTGGCCAGCACAACAAACAGCAGAGGTACAGTAACGTGAGATTTATACAGCAACACAGCTCAGCATTCAGAAGGGAGTAATAAGGGAGTAAGCAGGTAACTGTCCGTAGTATTCAAAGCGAGTGAGTGGGTGTTCACTTTCAGGCTGCTCAGCACAACACCAGGAAATATATTTACCATGACTTCTGCTGTTGTATTGCGCTTCTCTACTTCAGGAAACTATATACAGCACATAACACATGGGTTCTTATAGACTGGCTCTTCTCTGATGTGATGTAAACAAAACACTACTGACTTCTGCCATGTACTTTCTGTGAATCACCACAGGTGAATCAAGTGCTTGTAGAAATCCACAAAATATTACTCCAGTCTGAGTCTCTAATAAAGACATAATATATTCTGTATAGTCATTAATAAAAACTGAATATAGACAAAGAAATATTAAATGCAATTAAAGCATGTAACTTTTTGAATATTTTTAGTCCAGAAGAAAGTATTTTACAGTCTGGCAGTAGCATAGAGATATTTGCTTCTAAAGGTTTTAATCCATGACATCATGATTTCAGTTTGTTAAGTAAGTTTTATAGCTTCTTATTTATTTTAACTCGATATTGACTAATGCCCAGGACTGGAGCATACACTCTAGGCAGAAAAATATTTTGCCACCCTGTATGTTTCTGGACAACTTTTTTATATTCACAGCCAGATAATTTTGGTCAGGAAGGCTGGGTCTCCACTCTTGTTCTAGCACCAGTGCCTGCACTGTGCACGGCACACAGACCTCATCAGAAAGTCTTCATCGGTTCAGTTTTTAAAGACCTGCTCAAAGACCTGCACCCCAGCTGCAGATTGATTCACACATTCCTCACTTGTTGCTGGAATCAAACTAAAGACTTGAAATAAACGTTGTAATTCATTAATTTAAGCAGTTTAGGTTTTGCTGTGGTATCGATACTGGTCCCCTGACAAAGTACCAGTCTAGGAAATTGCCTAGTTCACCTAAGGACATGCAGGCACTGTTAATACCTGATGGGCTATGCAGAGCATGGCTACATTATTATTATTATTATTATTACTGTTATTATTATTAAATATGTATTTTAATGTAATCAAAAACTACAATTAAAATGGCAGATTATAACAGATTATGATGGAATTTTTATCCCAAAATGGCAAATAATGAGATACTGATGAGTCAGTGAGTCTACTGAAATACAATAGACCAATAAATCTAAAATACCAATACAGTATGAAACAAACTCTTAGGAAATAGGAGATATGTTGATCAGAAGACATTGTGGAACACTCATCACTGCTGTCGCACTGCAGGTCATACTGGGTTTACCTGTTAGGAAACTAAGAGGCAGCCTGCGGGGAACTAGGCCTTTGGGAAACTTCGCCCAGGAGTCCTCATAAACCTTGAGACGCTCCTCTACACTTCCTGGACAAACACACACACACACAGTGTAAGGAGAAAAATGGATCTACAATAAACTTTTTATTCCTCACCTTTACTGCAGTTGCACAATGAACAATTAGTAACATGACACAGTCTGATTTTCAAGCAGAAGCAGCAAAAACTGTTTTTCTGTTAAACAACTGTTCACATCTTATCTTTGAAATGCAGTATTAAGCAGACGCAGAATATAAGTATAAGCTCTCCTACAGTGGACTGAAAATTTAGAACTAAAACAGCATAAACCTAAAGCAAAAACACATAAACCTAAATTCAGAGTTGTGTTCACCTGGTCTTAAGGCTTTTTCCAGGCCCTGGTAGTAGGCCCAGTTCTCAGGGTTCCTCTCCTGGAGTCTACTGTAGACCTCTAAAGCCTCCTCAGGCCTCTCTAGCTTCAGCAGCAGGTCTCCTACAAAAACACACATTCACATTCAGAGAAGTTGGAGAACGTCCTTCAGCTCTGCTAATTAACTTCATGATCAGCATCGCTGTATGAACGAAGCATGAGCTCACCTCTTGTCTCCTCCACAGCCAGTTTGTCACAGATCTGTTTCTCGTAGTTGTTGAGGTGATCCAGGGCCTCCTTGTGAAGGCCGGCCTCCCTCAGAACCTGGTTCTGATACAGCAACAGTTCACTGTACTCGTAGTCCACCTTGTCAGGAGACGTCTGGATTTAAAGAAACGCAGCATGCTGAGTTGAGTGTTTGACGCTAAAACATTTGTTCTGAACACTTGTTACGCTATACTGCAACACAACATGAGGTCATCCAGCGGGGCACTGCACTGGCCAGTTACATACAAGCCAGCAGTCATAGTCCTAGTGGCTCACTTTGTAAAGCGGGTGCTGTATTACAGCTGTTTACTTAAGACTGTCTGTTGTGCACATAAAATATGCAGTGCTACCACACATCTCCGTAAACTTGATATGTGCTTACAACATGCTAACTCAACTAAAATCCACATTAATTTGGCTGCACCACTACAGAAAAAACTAACTTTTTGCCGGCACCATAGAGAGCAGAAATTCCAGGCTCAGGACTATGTACAGTTCTGGCCTACCTGTTGCGTTTTGCGGAATTCCTCCACGATCTTCGCTGCCATCTCAAAGTCCTCCAACAGGTGGTAGGCCACAGCATATCCAATCCACGAGGCCCGCTGGGCTGGACGGAGCTGCAGCAGCTGGTACCGAGTCTCCTAGAGAGAGATAACCACCACAACCATCACCATCACAACACACACAACTGTAAGCAGCAACGCCAAGGTCTCGTTATATGTCTGTCACTGACTTGTGCCTCTCCTAAATATATCTCCATTGTCTAACTTTCCATATTGTGCAGCAAAATGGTATCCCGCCCCTCTGTCTCCTCACCCTGTATCCTTCCAGGTCTCTCATCTGGATCTGCAGCAGGGAGAGGTCTCTAAGGATCTGCAGGTTGTCCTTGTCCCACTTTAAAGCATTACGGTAACACTTGATGGCCTCATCGTACTTTTTATCGGACCGCTGCAGCAGGCCGTACACATGCCAGCCTGTGAGGGTAGGCCAGTTCAGGAAAAAAAAAAAAAAAAAAACACACGCAAACAACAGGGGTGTTTAATAATGTCTTTTTTTAAAAAAAGATTTAACCTCAGCTGCACAGAACAGAAAACAAGTTAACACCACAGTGGCTGAATTTACTGAAGGTCAGACTGATGGCAGCTGGGGGATGAAAGGATACAGACGTGGCTCTTGAGGTCATTGCGCAGGCCTCGTCTCACCAGCTCGTAGGCCTCCTCCTTCTTGCCCAGACAGTTGAGGGTTAAACCCTTCATGGCCAGAGTCTCTGGAGCACAGAGCAGTGACACAGTTAGAGACATAAGTTGTTAAAAGTGGTTGTGACTATGTTAATAAGCCCAGTTACACAGCTACCTTCATCTCTGGAAATGGAGTTGTATCAATGAATTTATTCTAGCTACCTGTACTCAATAAAGTGGTGCTGAGTGTGTGTTGCAGTGCTCTACAAACAGCGAGGTCATTCCACAGTTTGTCCACCAGAGACCACTGACACATTTCACCACTGAGTTCTTACTACGGTGGTATCAGAATTTTCATTTAGACTCTCCTTTGGACTGAGGACTGGACCACAGTGCCAGTGTACGTAGTCCTTCATAGTGAGAATTTTCTTAGCCTGTGAAAAATTTCCCAGAATCATTAGCAACATAGACAAGAATCCATAAAACAGAGTCATCTCTTTGTTATTTAGCCTCAAAAAATGTTTGACTATCTTAGTTTAACGTGTTTCAGTTTGTTAGGCGTTTTGAAGGGTTCTTGCCAAAGTCTGCCAATCACTAACTGTAGTAGCTCTAGAGGCACAACGAGTCCACACGTAAAGACAAGTTGTAGAACTACAAAATATGAAGTGAGATTGGGCCAAAGAATATGGCCATCCCAACATAATATAAACACCCAAACACTGCAGCCAGAACATGTGATTCCAAAACAACAGCCATTAATCGTGGGCTGGAACAGCCAACACTGTTTTGGTTTCTGGCTGTCCACCAGGTTCGAGAAGCTGGCTGCAGGGATTTTGCTGGTTTCCCCTGGACGGATGTGGTTTCTGCTTCATTTGAATCTGGCACATGAAACAGCACTTCCACTTGTGCCGACCTCAACAAAACACAAAGTCAACAAAACATGTGGAGTCTGAGAGAGTGGCAAATGCAGCCTGTATGTTGTACACAGTGTAGCTGCTCTGTGACACCATATCTGAACCTTAACCACAAATATCATGTTGAGCTTGACAGTTGACTGTATGAACTCACAACTGGATAAAAATGAAATAATATTACTCATCATGACTTGAGTTTGTAATCTGTAATCTAATGTGTAACTATGAAACAACATAAGTGTGGCCAACTTTCAGAGGTGCTCGAATGATACTGTTCAGATTGAGTTCTGCTTTGTCCTATGTCGTCTCATCCACACCCCTACTAACAACCACTTTTCTCAACTTACCAGCCACTGTTTAGAAGTGACCAGCACCATATCACCTGCCGCCTGCTCTTCACTGAACTCTTCCTGAGCTTGATGTCAGCTCTGTGATGAGGCACAGCTCATAGTTTGCCTTCCAATTCATCTAAAGTTTGTCAAAATGGGAAATCCCAGTCCTCTGTGGACTTGTACCAAGTCATGATGAAATATAATAAAACATAAGAGTGTAGTGTGCAGATGTGTATGTGTCCATACACTTTTAGCTGTGAGGCTAAATGAAGCTAAAAGTGTGCTAAATAAACCCTGAGTCTAAATATTCAGGAAGGTTCCGTAAGAAATGAATAAATATAACATCTGTATAAAAGCTACAGTTCCATTATGCATGTAACATTTCCATTTCTAAGAAACACTGGGAGTGTGAATCCACAGTTTAGTACCTAATTTAGACAGTTTTAATGTAATGAAGTATATAAAATAAAAAGTACAGTCCCTCAGAGGAAACTGCTTAGAAGAAGGAATGAGGAAGCAAGTCAGTCAGCTCTTCTCTTACCTCCATGTTCGGCAAACTTTGGGTTGCCCAGGATCTGTTTGCAGAACTTCAGTCCATTTCTGTACTGCTTGTGCTCATAACATCTCTGCAACAAAATATGTAGACTTTAATTTTAAATTTCATTTTAACTACTTTGTAGCTTCCCTTAGGGAAACTGTTGTATGACAGCTGCACATAGATATAGTCCTACTACAGAGTTCCTGTGTCCTTTCCAAAGCCACATCTATATGTAGACAGTAGGAACCAGGAATCAAAAACCAATTGTGGATGTAAGTCAAGGGGTCCGTAGACAACTGCCAAACAAACTGATCCATAGCCGCCCCAGGCTACAGACATCTGAGGGCCAACGGCTGTACCTCTCTGCTGCTGGGTTAAGTGCATGGAAAAAGTTACTTACTACATTACTGAAAGTGCTGAATCCAAACACTGTGTTCCAGTGACCAGCAAAATAACTGGTAAAGCATCACATACACCTAATACTGTCTCTTTGACAGGGCAGTGTGCAGAAGGCTGCAGAACTGGTGTAGATTAGGGAGCCAGCAGTTAAGAGAACAGCCTATCTGATGGAGACATGATCAGACAAGGGGCCAGATGGCAAGTAACAGCACCACCATGACTCCCACTGGACACAGTGCAATGACAAAGACAGGTTCTTTACTTACTAGCATTACTGTTATTAGTCTCAGCCATTACTGGTATCATACTGTGCTGTGTGTACTGTGCTGTAAAGTGTTGTAAAGTTTATGTTTTTATTTGTCGAATTAAATGTGCCTTTAATAAACCACCTATCTTAGTCGTTTAAGTCCTTGTCATTTTAGAAATTAGCGACAGTAACGTCAAGGCTCTAAACTACTGTAGCTAATTTCTCTTGGTTTGACAGGTCCGCGGGAGACACCGGTGATACGCGGGACCTGCTCTAGTGACAACTAAAGTGGCAACTGTTTGGGGACCAAGTGTTGATAAACTTGACAAAGTGGTAGCATTAGTTTTCAAACTGCAACTACTCTTAACTAGAAAGTTAGCCTAGCTGTTCGTCTAACCAGGCTGTGCATGGCTGTCATGTGTCAAGCAGCTTTGTCATTGATACTTCGGATGTGTTGTAATGCCAAAGCATAGCTAACTCTGACACCACAAGACCAGTTGTAAGCCAACTAGTTACTTGCATTTTCTTAAGCCCACTGTTACAACTGTTAACTATTAACAAAGACATGCTAATAATAATGCGTTTGGTGCACTGAATCTTTAGGCTAAGGCACTAGCAACTCCCTAGCTACCTGCCCTGACTACTACAACTGACAGCTAACTACCTAGCAACTAGCTTTAGCTAACAAGCTAACGTTATCTCAGGCATTTATCCTACCAATATTCTCTTGAAGAGGGCATTCTCCTTCGGCGGTAGAGTGATTGTGGGCATTGCGTTGGTTTCCTATGCGTCTGTCGGCTCACACATGAATAATATCCTCTTGGACTCAGATATCCTGTGTGTTTCGGTCTCTTCAGGCTCCTCTCTCTCACGTGTTGAAGCCGAGGCCCCCTTCCGAGCAAAATGGCCGACGTGCTTCTCCTCCGGGTCAGGCTGCTCTGAGTCTGCGTGTCAAACACAACCACACAGAAGTGTCAAGTGAACAGATGGGTTGACAATTACTTGTCAAGATGTTCAAGTCAATTATACATCGATTAAAACAATGCTGAGTAATAAAAAACGTATTATTCTTTTGATATATGGTGTCATTATTCCTCTGGTTGTGTGGTCCACGAACGTTTCTAACCAAATTCCATTTAAATTTCTATAAATAAAAAAAAAACCTTTTATTTGGAATAAAACACAAGTAACACATTATTTGAAATAGTTGTAGATACAGGGACTAAGAAACAGCACCATTATCGCTAATACCATAGCTGTTGTTCGTCTTACATGAAGTGAACACAGAGCGGACACATACCGCTGTAATTCAAATTGCCGTTTTTTTTTTTGCTCAAGTTATTGTTTGTAACAACTGTGGAGTTCGTGGTGGGAATTTAAAGTGTTCTCAACATTTGCACAATAGGTGTACAGGTACATTTCTTCTGACTGAATGATGGAAAATAGTCATTTGCTTGTGGAATGAGGTGTAATATTAAGGATCTACCCATTCTTTAATGTCATTTTGTAACTCGAATTATGCTAAACATGATTAAGGACAAACATTTGAAAATCTGAAAGGTTTAAAATGTATTCATTTCATTTAATAAGAGCAAATATTTGACGTTCTTGAATGGTGGTTCGACTAGTCAGTGGATCAGCTATTTTGTCCTTCCAGGAAATGTAATCGACCGCGGTACGGCAGGATCGCAAATCGGATGAAGAAAAGTGCTCCATAGCTAAAATGATTTCTGGCCGGTTATTATCTCGAGCAGTTCTCCTGAACAGAGGTAAAATGACGATATAATGGTAACACATTCAAGGCTGTTATTTTTAGAATGGTCCTTGTTTTAACTTGCTATTTACGACGTGAAGTCCGTGTTTGTTATGAATCCTGACCTTAGCTTAGCATGTCTGTAGCGCTTCACTCGCGCCTGCCAGTTGCTGATTTCTGACAGTGTGGCCAAACGTTTACACACTGATGACTCTTAAATAAATAGTATAAGAGTGTATTGCATCATTCAGTTTAACAGCAAGTACTATACTCAGATTCCAGTCAAACTATTTAATGTAGCTGTGTGGATGGAGTATTCACACTAAATGACAGGCAGACCTGCACTTGTATGGCTCTTTCTTGTACTGTCTGCCAGTGAAAGGCTGTTGGTTGAAAATGTGTGAATCGTCATGTTTTGTTTTTCTTTTTGCATTTTTCAGTCGGATCCAGGTCTGCATTCACCAGCTCGAAGCCTGACCTGACCCAACCCAACTGGTTCCGAGTGGGCATGACCTTTGGATCAGCTGCTTTGCTCTGGGGCCTGGTAAAGGATCAGTCTTTCAGCGCAGATTATTGATAAAACTGCTGTAACTGGATATTTGTTTTTAGAGTTCAGCTTCTGCACTCTGTTCATACACCAAGTGTATTAGTTATGAAGAAATATATACACACCTTATAGCGAGATTCACTAGTCTTTTGTCTGAATCATGATCACCATGCAGTGTTTTTATTTGTTGAAGAAAAAACATACATTCATTCTGAGGGAACCTGCAGCCACATTGAATACAGACACTCATTTACAAGGTGATGAATTTCACCTAATGACGAGGAAAAAGGTCTGATATAGTGGCTGATGTACGCTGAAGTGACTTGTGGTGTTGTCATTTCGCCTGCAGCTCTTCAAGCAGCACAGTACAGATGTGCACGAGTACAAAGTGAGGAATGGCCTGGAATGACCTCCACATTGGTATGAAAGTGTCAATGAAATGATTCAGTAATATGTGTGATCTGACACCTACAATATTTAAATGAATGACTTTTCTTGTCCTGTGCAGGAGGTGACCAGGCTCTGACTATAGGATGCTCCTGCTTTTCCATTCGTGGCAATTTTCCCTGATTCCTCATTCTGCGTAATGTATAAAATAAAAAATATATCATGTGAAACAGACATGGATCATGATTTTATTCACAATCACTGTCATATCACCATCAATATACATTATATTGCCATAAGTTTTGGAACACCCCATTGAAAGCATTGAATTCAGTGCAGAAAGCAGGTCATTAAAGACATGGATGGGCCAGTTTGGTGTGGAGAGACTTGACTGGTCTGTACAGAGTCCTGACTTCCACCTGACGGAACACCTTTAAGATGAATTAGAGTGGAGACTGCGAACCAGGCCTTCTCGCCCAACATCAGTGTCTAACCTTACAAATGTGCTTTAAGAGGAATGGTAAAAAAAATCCCATAAACACACTCTTAAACCTTGTGGAAACCTTCCCACAAGTGTTGAAGCGGTTAAGGGAGGGCCACCTCTATATTAAACCATATGGATTAAGAATAGGACGTAATTAAACTTCATGTGCATGTAAAGGCAGACGTTACAAAACTTTTGACAATATAGTGTATATTATTAATGTTTGATTTACCTATTAGTTAACTAAGTGTCCTGAGGTCCATTCAAGGCTGACAGGCTCCATAACAGTGGCTAGTCATCTACCACCTGAGTTCAACTTTAAACACTAGTATCAAGGCCATAATGATATGTCCATGGTCGTACCTAACGAATGTCATACGTTTGACCTGCGGTTTACATGACATGTCCAGTGAACGGGGTTGGAGAGGCTGAATGTCATCACGTATGGAGGGTGATCAGTGCCATAGGCAGCAAACCATAGAACAGTGCCACAATTTATCATATGTTTGGTTAGATTTCATAAGATGAGTGTATTGCACCACTTGATTTACCAGATGTAAAACCTGATGAACCTTTTAAGGATTTTTCTTGTTCTGGCAATATAATATATATGCACAACTATATTTAAATTAGTAGCTTTGAGGCATTTATTTGTGGCACAGTAGCACAGGGGAGGGATCATTTGGAAAATAGCATCTATGTGCTGGTCTGAGGCAGGTTGATGGTGGTTTCTGCATTAAGGAGTCGTTTTGGGGTTTTAAAATTAATTAATGATGACATTTACACTACAAACTATTACTCCAGGTAGTAGCTTTGTATCTCCTCCAGGTTCAGGATCATCTTTATTCTAGCACAAACCAGAGCAGGGTTACTAACCAACAACACTGAAGTTTAAAGCTTGATGATAATCTTTGGCCCACTGCACATGTTTAACACATTATGTAACGTAAGTTTCAGGGACAGTTAAAAGAACAACTTCACTGACAGTGTAGTTCTGTGTGGCAGAAACAACTATCCAGTTTGGTGTGTAAAAACATATCAATACTCTTGAGTATCATATTATGTTGTGTGATACTGTATAAATTCTCAGAAACACTATTAATGATTCAATAATAATGTGCATGCCAGGATATGTGGCAGGCAGTGATCAGCTAGTGTCGTAGTTGAACTCCAGACCACTAGGTGGCAGTGTTGTGTATATTGTGAGAACTTTTACTCAGGACTCGTGCACAGTGTGGTGTGTTCTTTATACTGTGACAGTTCTCCTAAAAAAAATATACTAAGTAAAGTATGACCAGATTCTTACCAGAGTATACAGCTCACCAGAATGCCTGCATTTGAAACTATATTAGCAATGTTCCCACTTACCTGCAAACACATGTATCAATACAAGTATCATCTTTGATTTAGTAGCCCCAGATCAGATCTACAAACTAAAGCCCAGACTGTTAAGTTTACTTCTACTAATTCTCATAAATTAACCATTGCAACAAATCACCACTCTTATAACATTTTGTAAATGCAGGACTACTCTCCTGTATGCAACCTCCTCTTCCTGTATGCTCTTCTGAGGCGCTGTGGCATTAAGCACCCGTCATAAAACGGCACAGCACAACACGACATACATTGCGCAATAGAGGGCAGGGCTGTTCTCCGCCTCTTCTCACGTTTGATTGACCAGAGCTAAGCAGCCATACATCCAGCATTTGCTGAAGCAGCAGCAGCAGCAGCAGCAGCAACAGCAGCAACAGCAACAGTCCCACCGCAGCCCCCCGGACAGCGGCTATGTTTTCCTGTAGAGCGGCCTGGCAAAGGTGTGGGCCTTTGGCACGGAGAGCAGCCTACAGGCTGCCTCGAGATGGTGAGTTTCATCAGCAAGCCTTCAGGCATCACAGCACGACACAAACCGGTCTTCACTTTACATTATATAATGTTGGTGTTTGAGTGTGTCGTTCTGCTGCCTCACGAAGAGTACACTCTGTCCTCATGTGGATTTGTCTGCATGGCTGCACTCCTAAAGTCCAGCATGGCTATGGCTGCCCATGTTATGTGAAGGTTATAAAGACTTTTGACTGTCAGTTTGAAGTGGTGCATTTACGTCCTTCCAATTTAAGTTGCGTGACTTCCACAACTTCATAACTTCATATATGTACTTTCTCCATACAGAGAAATGACACTTGCATGTCCTCGGCTTCAGTGTTAGGAACAGCAGCGCACTGTTATATCAAATATAACCCGCAGTTTACTGCTTATTCACTTATACAATGTTAATTTAATTGACATTTAAATTTTAATAAACGAGGCACGTCACCTCTGCCATGTGACGTCACTGTCATTTAAAGCCCTCAGTGATTCAACGCGTCACTGCGGCTCAGACAGTGGATGTGACCTTCACTGGGCTCTGGTCAGCCTGCAAACATGGTCGCTGCTCTTAGTCACGTGTCGTGCGCGTGTGGACGCTGGCCTATATGTAAAGAGCAGAGGCACGAGCTATACCTTTCTGTGATGTCATCCGGCGCCACGAGCCACAGCTGCTAATGTTAATATTGCATAACCATTCATGCTAAGTATAAATGTTGTTTGTTGTCGGTGCTGGAGCCATAAAGGTGACTTTAAAGTGTAAAGTGGTTTGTGGTAATTGTTATTTAAGTTAACCTCTAACCTGTCATTCTAGTTTCCTGTGTTAGCTGGTGCAGATTTAGCATTTAGCTTAGGTTGACTGTTCATGTTGTCCCTCTGTAGTCATCCACAGCTTGGCTGCTTCAGGCAAACATGTCCTGGCTAAAAGCCAAGCCTATAAAAGGTAGCAGCATGAAGTCCTGTTGACACACAGGCTTGCTTGTTGTCTTTCTGTCAGTAAACAGATTACTTCACAGTAGTGTAATGCTGGGACAAGACAAATACACTAGACATCAGACCCAAATACTACAGTCTTTATCCATTCCAGTGGTCCTGCTTAAGCTGATCAGCAGACCATGGGTATCATGGTGTAATCCTGTGACCTCTTGACCAGTGTTCCCTCCACTGGTCATGAATCTCACCACCTTATCCCACTCAAGTCATACCTTTGGACTTGAGCCGATTAGCCAGCATAACGGAGATGTCAGAGGCCTGGACACTGGATTCGCTACCAACATGTGTTAAGTTTATTGCCCTCAGCACTGTGCTGGACACTGCAGTGGCCTGATAGTCTACCACAACAACTAAACTGTTGCAAGGCATTCATTTGTTGATACATTGACATTATCTTTGCTCCAGTTAATCACCTAAAATGAGCAAACACTGCTATGCTGTGTAAAGCTTCTTGCAATACATGTTTAAAACAGTTTGAAACAGTTTAACAGGCCAAAACCCAACTGTGTCTTTCCCAGGTCGTTGAGTAGGATAAATCACCTTGCAGGTGTCAAACGAGCGTTGACAGGCATATTTTTGGCAGTCTAAATCTATCTATTGTTAAATCCAATCACAGTGGGAGGCATTATGAGCCAGTAGAGCGCCTTAGGGAGCTTTCCGACCAATGTGTTTCACACACACAGAGCTGAAGCTAATGGGCTTGTGTATTATTCTCATCCTCAGTGGGGACACATGGAGGCAAAACAGTTTGTGTAGGTGCACATTGTCTTAGATTTATCATCCATTAAATCACCTCTGATCATCCCTCTGTTCACAATCTGTCCTTAGAACATACTGAAGTTCTGTTAGGTGAAGTCTGAAGCAGAGTAAAATTGAAAATGATCTAATATGTGAACTTCCTTCATTTTCAGTTGTGCAGCAACGTCTGATGTCATCAGTTCCCGGTGGGTCTGGAGAAAACATAGTCTATGCTGTGCTGTGTGGTGGAGCCTTTGTCGGTGCTTTGACTTATGTAAGTTGTCACGCCAGCTTTAACACTTTTGATGATTCTGCAATAAACGAGCTTGTCAAGACTGACAGTATGTTGTCAACAAAAGCAAGTTAGCTGATAGTGTGGAATGTTTCAGTGTCTTCTCTTTAGGAATGACAGATGAGTGGAAGTATGTGACTCACTCGATCTCCTCTCTTCACAGGCATACAGCACCGTGTCCTCAGACAGTGTCAGGTACACTGAACGCATAGCAGAACTCAATGCCAGACCCAAGGCACAGTGGGAACCTAAACCATGGCCACCGAAGAGTAAGTATTCCTCACCTTAAGCCTAGTGTGTCACAGACCAGAAAACATGACGGCATAAGCCTTTGGTGAAGCTGCTCACTTGTTGTTGTCATGTAGGTCTAAACCAGGTTGGGTTGTCTCAGTCCAAACGTGACAGTTCATTCATGACTTTGAAGGGAGCAGTATGACAATAAAATAAAAATTCAAGGTCTACTTCCTAGCTCCATCATTCAGTGTTAGCTCGCTTGTCGAGGAGAAGGCTTAGTCACTCACTGTGCTGTCTAAAACATAAGAAGTCAGTGTGGGGACCTTTGCTGACCAATTATTTGGTGACTCAGCCTAACCAGTCATATATTATGTTTAACCAAACCCCGGTCTTACTCCAACTCTCACTTCATCCATTAATTCCGTCCTTCTCCAGAGATGAAGGTTGTAGCGTAGTGTTAGAGTAGTTTCTCCTCCAGCTTCTCATCACCCACACATTGCTACAGAAAACTGAATCTGTGACCTTAATCATTTATGCTCATGTTGCACTTGATGTGCTGTTATACTCAGTCATGTCTTAAATGTGTTAAAGCACATAGTTCAGCTGCGGAGCTGTACTTCCTCCCAGTGTGTTTACATGTCTGCTTGACTGGGCTCTTCTCTGTAGGTACTATTAGAAGCATTCTCATCTCTGCAGAAAAAAAAGTTCTGACTGAGATGAAAACTCTACACTAACAGCCACAGACAAGAGTGCCTCCTGAATCCAAAGCAACACGTGGATTGGTTCACATCAGTGGCTCTTTACTGTTCATTACTACAGATAGTTTCTTTTCCTTCTGAACACAAACATCCTCTGACCCAACACAATGTTTTAATAAATCAGTGTTTGTGATGACTGATAGTTCACTGTTTGTTCTGGATGGTTGACTCTTATGTGCTCATGTTGTAGTGCAGATAGTGTAGTGTCTGACATGCAAACCAAACATGTCCTCAGCAGTGCACTGATAGCATCAACAACAACAGCACAGTCATTATGTTCAGGCACTAATGCATTCAAGCTGATAAACCCACTATGTAAACTATTAGATACTCCTTAGATACTGCTTTAGTTTGTTTAGAGTTTAGTTGAAGTCATTCTCCCTCTTGGATGATCCTCGTGTGACATGAGACAAATCATAGACAATCATAATCAGACAAATAGTATCAGAAGCATGTTGAGTAGAAACTGTAACATGGTGCACATTCATATCATACATTGTTTTACAGCCCATAAGCTGACTGAGCTGGAAAATGTATTTTAACAATCTGAAACCACAGTATATTTAACTAAAAAAACATTTTTACTTGCTGCATGCTGACTTGCATTGTGTACTTTCTATTAACTTAGATTTTCTCTTTGCTTGCAGGCAAGGATGATGAAGATGGTGAGTGATGTAATCTGGAATATTCTTATTGATTTTTTTCACTGCCTGACAACTCTGAATGCACTGAAACGTTGACCTGACTAATGAAACAACAGCATGTGTTGATTGTTCTTCTTTTATTCTCATACTAAAATCAATTCAATGCAGTCAAAGCTCATGATCACACTAACCCACTATTTTTAATCACTCATAATAAAAGCAAAGATGTCATTACAAAGCAGAGCATTTAAAGATAAACCACCATAATTACCACCAGGAATGACTGGGAACCTTTCTGTGCATAATTCATGATGCTTGGACTAAGATATGAAATTGAACAAATGCATTATGAGTGCATGTTGAAAATGAACAAAAAGCAAAAGAGACACATTTAGGACAGTGTATCAACATAAGAGAATCAAGCAAAGCAAGGTTAGCATAGAGGAAAAGTAAGAAACCTCACCTGGCAGTGAGCTAGGAGCAATTCTTAATAGGCATCATGCTGCTCCTATAAGTTATCCTTTTTTCTATATCAATATTTATCTGCAGCTATGCTAGTTTAGGAACATGCACCATTTATACATACAACACATCCTGTTTGTGTAGCTTAGTTATACTTGGCCAATGCAAGTTTTAACAAGTCTGTCTTCCTCTTTGACCTCAGTCTGTCCTTTCCTGATTTGAACCCTCCTGGCCACAACCACTCAGTCCCTCTCTTCCTCCCTCTCATTATGTTCCTCACACGTTAGAGAAAGTAGCTCAGTTCTTCAGGTACCTTTGGTTTTAAACTTAAGTTGACTGAAGGCACATCTGCTCCAAGTGAGGCAAACTGCTGGCTTTGGAATAACCAAGTCCACCCCTAATAGAGCACTCACCATTGACATCCAGCATCTTGCTAGCAGCGCATATCCATTTTTCACCAACCATGAATGGACTCGACTCTGTGGTTGAATTTAGTTTGACTTTTCTGTAAATAAAGGAATGAAAACTTCTTTTTCCCTTTTCTCTGTCTCTTTACTCTTTTCAGTGTAATGCTAAAGCTAAGGTCCTCTGTGGCCGCAGGGATATTCCTCCTAGAACTGCCCTCTTTGGATGTGAACAGGAAAACAAAACCCCTTTCTCCTCCTTCTCTCTTCTCTGCTGCAAAAAGAGTTCTGCTCAACCCCAAACGTCTGGATAATGCTGTGAAGACTGTTGATCTATGCACCTATCTTCAGTGTGTTACTTTGCGCTGTTAAGTTTGACTTTAAATCTGAATGGACTCTAGTAAATGAGTTTTTTTCTTTTTTTGTCATTTAACCATCTTTGTTATTATACATTTTGAGTGTTAAATTAGAATTCTGAGGGAGATTCAGCTCTGAACCAAGGGTTGATGCTAACACATTAGCATGCACTGTTGGGAGTGATATTGTTCAATTATCATGTCCAAAAAGCTCTGATAGCTCCCGTAGCTGAGTTTACATTTAGTACTATGGTGATCCCAACCATGTTGATTCTAAGAGGCAACTCTTAAATTATGAGTTATATTTAGTGAGATTTGGAATATTGGCAGATATTACAGCCGTGTTTTTGAGTGAACAGTTCCCTAAAATCATAAACAGGGTTATATTTTTGTACAATAATGTATGTATATTTACTGTATCTGTATTTTCACACAGTTGAGCGCTAGTGTAAACCAGTTTGTTGCACAGTTTACTACAAACCTACATAGCTTGACAATGACACAATTGCACTGTTTACCATCTAACCCTCTGTACGGGTAATTCCCTTTGTGGTTCTGGGGACATGGACATTACACATTCTGACATTAAACAATTTAAAAAGAAAAAAACCCTGTAATTCAAGTAACAGAATGTGTAATGTAACACAAGCCTATGCAGTGTTGCCATATTCAGGAGACTCCTTTAAATATGTCATTAAAGTGACTTTTCAAACGTTAGCATTCGTCCCACTAGCATGTTACCACTCACAGTAGCCAATGTGCAAGTGTAGAACCCCAGACTGGCGGTTAAATGGTTAAACAAATAAAGGGATCTCTCAGTTAAAGATTAAAGACTCACAACCTACCTGGACTGTTTCTCTCACTGTTGGACTCACTTTCAGATAACTCGTAGCTTGTTTGGATGGTAAGAACAAAGATTCAGCTTCACCCCCTCTACCCTGCACCGTAACCTGCACTCCCCTTCTTCCCTACCCTCCTTCTTGTTTTTGTCGTCCTCCTCCCTGTCTTTGACTCTGCATGCAGTTTGTGTAATGAATGTGTTGCCTCTGGGTTTCTTTTTCCAAATAAAGTATTGGCCTGAGACGGTAAAGTTTGGAGTGGCATGTCTAGACGTACTACTACTGGATCAGTCCGCAGGGCTGTCAGAAAATGCTGAAAAACATAAGTGGGCCGTTGGTAGCTATGTTTCCATCCAACTCTGCTATATGGACACAATCTGACATAAAAGTGAGACGTTTAGAACACACCTGAGAGTTGTTAGGAAATGATGCTTGTAACAAATGTGTTCTAATCCTCACGCAACCAGAGACAGAACGGGACCTCAAGCCCCTTTTACGCTGCCCATTAAAGGTGGATTTACTGTACTAGTAATAATAAAGGTACCATACCAGCATCAGAGGACACTGTTGACACTGCCACTAGAGGAAGTGACAAAGGCACAGTTGAATCTGTTTATAATGGGACATTCAGTACACTGGAGGAGACTCCCATAGATAAAGGTGACCTAGCCCTTCCAGTCATGTTGTTAGTCCTAACATGATCTCAGCCTTGCTCCAACCCTCTAGTTTCCTCTGCCTACTCCCTCACTTACACATTGCAGTGGTCTTCCAGTTTCTCGTCACTCTTATTCCTTGCAGAAAACCAAATCCATGAAATATCTGAAATATGCCTAACTAACAATAGTGTATCTATACACTCTTCTCTAAATGTCTGGATGTTCTCAGTAGTTTAAAGGGATCACTGGGCTGCAATTTTTGCCATCCTGTTAGAGCTTAGATAAGAAAAGCCACCTTATCTTGAAGACGTTTCACACCTCATCCTAAAGCATTGAGTTCATTTTGAGTGTCAAACACCGAATTACTGCAGAGTTTAAATCTTGGTGACTTCTCACCTTGAGTTAGAAATGAGGACAAGCCAAAAAAGAATCTCAAAGTTTTCAGTAGTAACTCATGTGTGAACTCTTAAAATCCAGTACAGTACCTCATGCTAAGCTAAAGATCACTGTTGGTGTCACGTTGAGTCATTGTGACCTATGAGCTGTTTCGTTGCGTTATATATTTTTTTTACTTTTTGAGTGACATCAGCGACTACATCGGAAAGACTGGGAAATTATTCTGATAGATTTAAAAACATAGAGGTTTTTCACCTTTTTGATGACATTTTATAATTTTTATTGTTTATGCATAAAAGGCATTTATCAAAATCTAAACTTTCAGTTCTGTTTTAGAAATTGAATATGCTTTGGATGGAAACCCAGCTACAGATAGAATATGAATGATATTGTTCAATCCTAAATATGAATGAAGACATCTCACTTTAGAAAGCTATAGTTTGCTTGGTTTATTGTTTGACATGCAGCATTTCAAACTGCTTTTATGTGTGGTATACACATGCTGGCTGTATCAGTGATGAATAATGGTGGGTGACTGTAGAACGAAGGTTAAGACTAATGGCTGTTGATACGGTAGCGCTGAGAATGAAACCAGTGCTCTTCTAAACTGACTCATGTTCTGGTTCTTACAGGTGGAGAGGAGGAAGAGGCAGCAGCTGAAGTGGCGAGTGGGGAGGGTGAGGCTGCAGCTGCTGACAGTGAGCCAGAGACTGTAGTGGAGGCAGTCACTGAGGTTATCACTGAGGCTGCTGAGGTAGTCGCAGAGGTCACTGAGGTAGTCCCAGAGGCTGCTGAAGTAGTCGCAGAGGCTGCTGAGGTCATTGCTGAGGTGGCAGAGAGTGTCGCTGAGGTTGCGCAGGAAGTGGAGACGGTTGCAGAAGAAGTGGCCCAAGTGGCTGAAGCTGTGGAGGAGGCTGCCCAGGTGGTCGCAGAACCAGCTGCCGTTGCTGCTGAGGAGCCTGAAAGCAAGGGTACGACTACTTCACTTGAGGAGGAGGCAGCTGCCTCTGAGGCCTGAGGTTCCACACATTCACTGCAGGGAGACGCACACTACCAGACACACTTTATTATCTCTAGACCACTTTAGAGCCCCTGACAGGTTTTTTCCTCTCTCACAACACTGGGAACAGTAAACTGGTACCTTACAGTCACTCTCTTTAGAACCACTAGATGTTAGCTGTTTTTCCTCAGGTGCCTGGGTTCACCTCTTATCGAACATTCTCTCTTGTCTTTGTTAAAAATGTGTATTTTCTCCTATTTA
This sequence comes from Helostoma temminkii, assembly GCA_900302695.1. Taxonomy (NCBI): domain Eukaryota; kingdom Metazoa; phylum Chordata; class Actinopteri; order Anabantiformes; family Helostomatidae; genus Helostoma; species Helostoma temminkii. The sequence goes on along the minus strand of OMLM01000322.1, from coordinate 14,002 downwards.
TTGGAGTGGGTGCGAAGGGCAGCACTGTGTGCAACTGTTTCCTCACAGAAGGATGATTTGAGATTTTTTTTCTGGTGTGCAGCATAGGGCTCTGTTGGATGTTAATATTCGTTTCAGTGGCCTAGAGATGCTTAAAAGTAAGACAGTCTTCTCGGCAGGTCCCGTGTTTGGCAACTGTACAACACAACAAGACATTAGCAGCATTGAGGTCTTCATACAACGCTCATTTGCAGTTATGGGTGAAATAAATGTGATCACTAGACACTGATTTCACACACTGCTGACTAAAAAAAACTGTGCGAAAACTGTGTGATTATTACACGGCTTAAATTATGTTAAACCAGCCACAAACAACTAAATGACAACAGCAACACACCTCAGATATGATGTATAATGTTTAAAAACCATAATGCCATTCAATGAAATTTGACAAAACTGTATTTCTGTGATATGAACCTCTACTTTGCCATGTGTCAGAGCAGGTAGACTCTTTATGCTTGAGTGAGAGCACACTTACAGTTTTGGAAAGATGAGGTGGCTCTGAGACTGTGTACAAACTGTAACTGCTACAGTGTGTCCTTTTTCTGAAGTGTAATGTGAAACTAATGTGAAAACACATAAGGTTACAGAGTAATTCAAACCAAATGTGATCATATTTTTATTTTGCTTATAACAGAATAATGAGCACTGTGAACAGCTTACAATAAATTCACTGAGCCATACAATAAAGCTTTTTATCAAACTGGAAAGGTTTACTGCCGTCTTAATTTGTCTGACTTTATGGAAATATTCCTTTAAAAAGCAGCAGTTTCCAGCTACAGTAGTCATTTGCAATATTAACAGGGTTTACACCTTATTTCTAATCAATTTGATGCTATAAAATGTGCTTTTATTTCAAAAACATGGTCATTTTCATGTGTGCCCAAACTTTTGACTGGTAGTGAAATGGCAGTTATTTGCTGTACAACCTTAACTGAAACCCACAGTCCTGCCCTATCAGCCGCTTATTGTGTTGCCTTCACATGCACTCTGCATTTGACTTGACACTGTATCAGACATGCACTGGGACTGTGTTTATCAAGACAACAAGGCAGCATTGTGGTGTGAACAGCATAATTCTAGTCACTTTGAAACCAGAGTGCAATTGATAAATTAGTATTGCTGTTATATTGACCAGTGTGTAATAGAATACGTAACCAGTATCTCTAAAAATCAGTACATGCCGTGTCTTGACAGTGTGTCATTGTGGTAACAATCTTTGTCAAAAATGTGAAGCTTGTAAAATGCGTATATTTTTTTCATAAGCTTTGAATCAGATACATTTCTTAAGATTTGAGTGTGTTTGAAGCAATTAATTAGTCATTAGTAATTAAGTAAATTAAGTCATTAATACAGGTTGGTCTTTTGTTTCACTCTAGAGCTCTATTTTATATTTTTTGAAAGTATTCTGGTAATAGTGGCTAACACAGCAGATCTGTACTTTACTTCTGTGGGTTGACATGGCATTTTTAAAGGCCTAAAATCCTTTATAGTTATATGCATCAGAAACACCCAACAAGTTGCCTTGGCTGACCCCTCTTAGGTTGTGAACTCAATGTAGGGAAATGTGACTTTAGCATCAGTGATGTTTGGGTGGCTGAATTTTGTGTTGCAGTGCTGCTGGCAGCTGCCTCTACTCTAGAGGTACAGAAGATGGCTGAAGTAAAACAAGAGTTGGCACCAACTGTTGAAGAGGTTGCACCCACAGAAGAGTCCCCAGTACTGGTAGATCCAAAGCCTGTTGAAGAAAATGTTCCAGTTGAGGAGCCAACTAAGCTAGCAGAAGAAGCTCCTGTACCACTGGAGGTTACACCAGCAGAAGAGAGTCCGGCACCAGCTACAGTTAAACCAGCAGAGGACGTTTCTGCTCCTGTTGCAGCTACCCCAGCAGAAGGGGTTCCTGCACCACTTGAGGTGACGCCAGCAGAAGAGGTTCCTGCTCCACTGGAGGTTACCCCAGCAGAAGGGGTTCCTGCACCACTTGAGGTGACGCCAGCAGAAGAGGTTCCTGCACCCCTGGAGGTTACCCCAGCAGAAGAGGTTCCTGCACCCCTTGAGGTGACGCCAGCAGAAGAGGTTCCTGCTCCACTGGAGGTTACCCCAGCAGAAGGGGTTCCTGCACCACTTGAGGTGACGCCAGCAGAAGAGGTTCCTGCACCCCTGGAGGTTACCCCAGCAGAAGAGGTTCCTGCACCACTTGAGGTGACGCCAGCAGAAGAGGTTCCTGCACCAGTTGACATTACCCCGGCAGAAGAGGTTTCTGCACCCCTGGAGGTTACCCCAGCAGAAGAGGTTTCTGCACCCCTGGAGGTTACCCCAGCAGAAGAGGTTCCTGCACCACTGGAGGTTACCCCAGCAGAAGAGGCTCCTGCACCAGTTGAAGAGGCTCCTGCACCAGTTGAAGAGGCTCCTGCACCAGTTGAAGAGGCTCCTGCACCAGTTGAAGAGGCTCCTGCACCAGTTGAAGAGGCCCCTGCACCAGTTGACGTTACCCCAGCAGAAGAGGTCCCTGCACCAGTTGAAGAGGCCCCTGCACCAGTTGACGTTACCCCAGCAGAAGAGGCCCCTGCACCAGTTGACGTTACCCCAACAGAAGAATCTTCTGAACCAGTGGATGTTGCACCAGTTGAAGAGGCTCCAACATGGGTAACTGAAGAAACCCCAGTGCCAGTTGAAGAAACCCTGGCTGTTGAGGCTCCAGCACTGGCAGTAGAAGAAACCCCACTGGAGGCTGCTTCAGTAGAACCTGATGTTACTACAGCTCTGGCTGAAGAACCAATCACCACCACAACTGTGCACGTAGTTGTAGCACCCCCTGCAGTAGATTTAATCAACCCTGTGGTGGAAGTGTCTCCGGCCCCTGTTGAGACCCTGGCAGAAGATTCCAAGACAGAGTACATTGTTGTTGTTCTAGAAGGAACACCTAAAGCTGAAAAGAGGCCCAAGGTTCTGGGAGTGGGGCCCATGACAGGTAGAATCATCCCAGCTCCAGATGACGAGGATGCACCTGCTTCCGAGGTACCAAATAACTTTTTTTATTAAAAGAAATTGATCAGTATATAAGACCCTCTTTATACTTCTACACCGATGGCTCAAACTACTCACCAATGTGGTGTGGAACGCATTTGACCACTCACCTTTTGTAGTGTAAACACTAATGTGTTATGTGTCCCTGACAAGGAAATTCAACAATGCAGTCCCTGGTGGTTGTTTTAGTATGAGGTCACCAGCCACACAACCATCCCCATGTGTGTGATGGACCTTGCAGCTAGTCCTTAGGCATGTTGACAGTGCAACTGTGTTAGTGAAAGTGACACAAGAGTAACAAAAACTGAACACAAGGGGTCTGCTAGACACCTTGGAGACATGTATACACATGTGTGAACAGTGATGTGACTTGACAGTTCACCTGTGATTTGATTGATGCATTTTAGAACTGAGTTCAAACAAGGTCAAGAAAACAATTCTTACATTTTCCAATCTTACTTCTAGAGTTGAAGAGAATGAAAGTGGTTTTCCATTATCAGGATATTTCAGTTTCAGTACATATTTAATGGAATTTCCTCTCCTGGAGCTTTAAAAAAACTCTAATATGGATTTCTAAATTTTGCTGCTCAGGGTAGGCGACGTCTTCTCAGGATGCAAATGCAGTAGTTTCAACTAAGGTACAGAGCCCGATTATTTCTACAATGGTAGAATAGTCTGTGAAAACGTTTGATTAAATTTAAGGCTATTACCCATTAGTCTACACTTATACCTGTATAACTGAATGTACAATGTCCACTATTGACTTGTGTTTTCCTGTCTTCCATCACAGTAAACAAGTTCTGAATGATGACTTCCTGTCCTGCAGAAGAGGATGTGCCTTTCTCCAACATTCTCCCTTCCTCTTTCTACCCAGAAACACTAATATGTAGCTTCAGTGTAAAACACACAACATTCAGTGTTTAGATCAATGCCAACTTTATGGAAACATCATCCAGTGTATTAATGGTGGTTTCCGTGGTCCATTACTGTGACACTCCACATTATCTTAGGTTTTGAATTCCCACTGAGCCTAGTCAGTTCTTCTAACTTCTGTGAATTACCGTCTGTTTACAGCTGTGGACAAATCTGAGCCAGTTACTTTGTTTTCTTGATACTGACCTAATCACTGCCCTGGCACTTGTGATGTGAACCCACAGTGTTATCTCTTTAAGCAGGAAGTGTTTCGTGTCACCAGCATCCTCTCTATTCTTCCTCCTGCCACTCTTGTGTGGAAAGAAACACCTTTGAATGCTTGCGTAAGTTTTATTTTAGGATGAAACGCTTTGGAATGTCTTGCTAAAGAGCTAATGTACCTACCTACATGTAGCTACCTTGCTACCTCAGTTTTCCTTATGTTTTCAGTCTTTACTATGACACCACAGACCTCGTTTCCGTGCTGTTACAGTGTTAAGGTCCCTAAGCCGACAAAAGTCACTCTATTTCTCAGAGTCTCATCCACACCACCACATCCTGCGCTGATCCCTCGTGTCTTTGAATAGAACGCCATTTTCTTCTGTCCAGTCAGTGTCAGGGGAGTTAGTAGACAGTCTAATGGACATGAATGTACAAAATAATCCGGGGCATGCTCAATCCATATTCAGTTATGTCAAAGATAGATCATTGTACTTTTGCTTTAAAACATTTAGCTGTAGCTTAGCATCATGCTTCAGTGAGTAAGGGTTAGCATGTTGGGTAGAGTTTGTTATTCTGTTCTAGCTGTACGACCTGTGTGGATTTGTCTTTTAAAGGCTTGTAGCAAGTTGGAACAGTCGTGATACTGATGTGCTGGTGTGACATGAAATTGGTGTTTGGGAAATGTTACAGTCATGTCTGATGAAAAGTGTCCAGTGTGAAATGCTTTATCAATTGTTACAGTTCTTTCTTTCAGATGTTCTCACTTTTACTATTGAGTTACTGGCTTCGTTAGTTAGGGTACCATGTTTTGACACAGTTTACTGAGGGAAGAATTCAGTGTTTATGTATTTTCAAAGTAGAACTTAAACTCTGAAAGTTACACTGTCTATCCTGGGTGCTCCTGGAAGCTTTCTGTATTAGAATATGAATGGATGCTTTTGATTTGGCAAAAGATGGTACTGTGACACATTATGGGTTTTTTGTGTTTTGCTAAATAAAGATGAAGGGATGATTTTGGTGCATTGTCATTTTTTCTTCTGCTGCTGTGATGAGGTCACAGAACAGAAGCTAGAAATAAAGTTTATGATTAGTTTATTACTTCAGACTCTTTAGACTGAAGAGTCAGATAGTCCAGAGCCCTGACTCCTAGTCTTACTGCATTTATGTAGACCACTACTTCACAATACTTCATACTATTTCAGTCCACCTCATAGTTTGTCAAAAACCAAAGTGTATGAACATCCACTTAGTGGCAAGTAAAAGGAAGCGGACAATAGAGATGACGTAGAATGACCTAACACACCAGATGTCCTAGGAACATGTCTGAGTGAAGCAGTTCCTTGAGGAAGAATGCTCCAAAGTTCCTCCTGAACTTTGTGCAGGTCTAACTCACAGCTACAGGAAGCACTTGTTGAGGTCATTGCTGCCAAAGGTGATTCAAAAAATTAAACTTTTTCTACTACCACTCTGCATGTGCAATGGTTGTGCTCTCTAGAAGTCAGAAGAAAGATTATGATAATATTCAAAATCATGAAATATTGTGCCTTTTACTTTGTCTTGCCACTTTTTCCATTCATTCGTGTTTTCCATTCTAATCAGATGTGTTTTGGGAAACAAGTAGAAGATTCTGAATTGTGCGAACATTTAGCACAATGTCCAATAAACCTTACATTATGTGCCCAATATAATTACAACATATATTGATTGTCGTCATGCATCTTAAAGTACGGGGACAGCACAGACATGTTCCTGAAGCACTCTGTCCAGTCTCTGCTGCTATTTTGGACTGGCAAGAAATAGATGAAACCTACAAAACCTCATTTGTAGCCATGTTGTGTCTCGTTCAGATCAGACTCTACTCTGGCATGATACTAACCTGTACAAGCTGTGTCCAGACAGGGCATACTTTGGCTGTGTGCGACAGGAAGAGGATCCCTCCAGCTATACCATCAATCACAAAACATTTCCCAGCAGTTCCTGTCTGTATGACAGATATGAGATGTTACTGGTTAAGTTACTTCAAACTAATTTGTGAGGTGATGACAGGTCATAATTCTACTCTGTGTTTATTATTGAGGTCATAGTGGGTGATGGAGTCTTACTGGTCTGCATTACAGTAACATTCTGTGTTAATGTTTTGGATCCTTCATTCATTTTAAACAGTGTCCACAAAATTAGAACCTCCAGTGTAATGTATTGCAGTATAACTCCACCACACATAATAACATTAATAATAAACATATAGTAAAATGATCTTTCTGACACTTTCAGTGGCAGAGCTGCTGTGTTGGGTTGAATTAGATTGTACAGGTGTACCTAATAAAGTGGCCAGTGAGTGTATATTTAGGGCTCATCTTCATATGTAATGTAAAAAATACACTACAGCTTCTGTTTTTGCTCTATTACAGTTAGTATTACATTACACATTATTTCAGCACATTTTTTTATTGTTGTTGAGGTTTTGTCCGCGTGACGTCACGGTGGCTTGCGCTATGACCCGCTGGAGGAGCTGTTAGCGAAGAGGCGGCGCGCCGGAAGGCTACAGTACAGCAAGAGACGAGCAGCAACCAAAACACAACTTTAGGGCCTGTATGCGCCTTCATGGTTCGGAGTCCAACGCGGGACGCACATAAGTGTCTGCAAAGTGATTTCTGAGGGACGGGGGACTTGCAAACATTTGTTTATGCGAGCGAAGCAAGCGTTTTGGCCTTGTCAACTTGGCTAACGTTAGCTACCAGTAGGCCCAGCTAGCGCTAGCCGCGGAGCTTACTTTTCGCCAGCAAAAGCGAAACAAGGTAAGGGGAGGAAACTCAAAGCATTAACATATCATTACAACTCAAAATACAAATCTTGTAATTAGCTTTATTAACAATTTGATGATAGTGTATACTTTCATTAAATACTGTGTATGTGTTCGCTAGCTATCTGCTAAGCTTAATGCTAGGCTGTGCTAAGTTGGGATTGTATGAGCTCTCCTCTTAAAATGCAGCGTTGGTTTGTTTTTACCGTAGCTTTTACGTCACATTAATTTAAAATATGAGTAGGCTAGCAGAATTAGTTCATTTAATTAAGTAGCAGAAGCGTTTGAGGCAAGCTAACCAGTTAGCTTGGAGAGTTTGGAGCTGCAGCACAGAGACGTGCCAGCCCGCTCAGAAAGTAAACATTAGGCTGTGAGCTGAGAATGGACGCTGCCTGGCGCCTGTTCACACAGATGAGTCGTGTTTGACATGGTTATTGTCACTAGTTTACTCACTCTTCCTGTTTTTAGTTAGCAGAGCTGGCATGTAGCCAGCACTACCGTTACGTTTTTGTTCACTGTATTCTCAACGCTGAGACGTTTTCACGATCAGTGCCATGTTTATCCTGAAGGGTGAACTGTCAGAATCAACCCATTCAAAAACCTCAATGAACGTGAACTTTTAGACATTTTTATTTATTTATTTTTACACAACTACAGCATAGTCAATACAAGTATCTGGGCCACAGCCTGACTTTATATACTTTATGTATATAAAGCAATATTTTATTTAAGTTCAATCTGTAAATTCTGGTTTTATGAGCTGTTGTGAACAGTGTGAAGTTATAGAAGTTATAGAAATATCAAATAGAATTGTATATAATGGACTCTGGGACAAGTTGGTAAGAAAAATAGCAGTCATGCCAAATAGTGCTGTCAAATCCTACACTCCATCAGCACCACATTAAAATCTAATAAGGTTCTGTTATGCCAAACAAACTAAACAAAGAGATTTTAAAATTGGTAGCCATTCATTTTTTAAAACCACTTATTGGTGGATTTACTGTTACAAGTGTTTGTGATTTGACTCTTATGTCAGCTCTTAGCCTGTGGCTTTAGTATAAATGTTGATGAAGGGCTATAAATTCATAACTTGAATTTAACTTGACACCTCAGTTAACAGATGGTTTTGTTGTTGTTTCTTTTCTAACACCAAGACCGCAACATTGTTGGGACTATGTCATGAGGAGAGTGGGTGCCTGTGGGGTTTTCACATGACCTCAGCACTGTACACAGACAAAAACACTCTAAACCTGTATGTATATGATATTACAAAAATACCCAACAGCCACAACGTTAACAACACCTGGTGGTGTTAATGTTGTGGTCCACGTGGATCAGCGTGGGCACTCTGACCCAGCAAACTGTGAATACCTATCCATCACAGCCAGCACAACCTTTTTTGAAAACAGTGTTAATATTGTGGCTGATCAGTAGATACTGTGCATCTTTCAGCACTGGCATGTCTCCTGATTGTCTATGCTTTCACTTTGGTAGGAATGAGTGATGACCTCTGTGGTAGTGTCAGATGGTGGAGGGAACATAGTGGAGTATGTCACCGTGGTGGAGGAGCCCCAGCAGGTAAGCCTGTCTGTCACTGCAGCTGCTGTGAAGAAAATCAGTGCAACTCAATGTTGAAAAACGTTTTAAAACATTTTTTGAAAGTTGTGCTAATGGTAGAAGTTGGTTCTGAGATTTTAGTGAATTCAGATTTCTTCTGTGATGTCATTAAGGTAAAGAGCTGTTACTGAAACACAAGCAGTGGTGATTGTATCAGTCGATCATATAGGTGATAAATTCTCAGTAGATTGACTCATCATTTTTGTTTAGCATGTGTGAAGAGTTTTGTGTGATTTAATTCACTGGACTGTAGTTTAGTGCTTTATATGAAAATGTCTTTACATTTGTTTCACAGAGATAATTATTGTTTGAACATCTTCATCTTGTCTCTGTACTCCAGCACAATTTGAAGTGTGGACCATCAGCTTTAATTTCAAAATATGATTGAAAATATATAATGAATTACATTAATTTCTATACATATGCCCCTATTTTTGGAGGCTCTCGAACAAACGTAATGCTAAATTAAATTGTCAGTTTTAATACTTGGTTGTGGGGCGCCACAGTGGTGCAGTGTTTAGCACTGTCGCCTCACAGCAAGAAGGTCCTGGGTCTTTCTGTGTGGAGTTTGCATGTTCTCCCCGTGTTTGCGTGGGTTCTCTCCGGGCACTCCAGCTTCCTCCCACAGTCTAAAGACATGCAGTCAGGTTAACTGGGGACTCTAAATTGCCCGTAGGTGTGAGTGAGAGTGTGAATGGTTGTTTGTCTATATGTGGCCCTGCGATAGACTGGCGACCTGTCCAGGGTGTACCCCGCCTCTTGCCTGTAAGCTGGCTGGGATAGGCTCCAGCACTCCCGTGACCCCTGCGGGGACTAAGCGGTATAGAAGATGAATGAATGAATACTTGGTTGTGATTTGTCATTGACTGGCATTTACTGCAGTTGTCTTCACTTTTAAAAGATTCAGGTTTGATGACTGACTAAACTGGCCTACAAAAAAGCCTTGGGTTGCCGTCACACAATCAGCTTCAGGGTATTGTCCATCTGCACTGTGAAGGACTGGCCAACCAGTTTGAAGCATTTAGCTACGTCTGAGCAGATAATACAGCTCTACACCTCAGAACTCATTCCTCTTCTTTTGTCAACTGTCACATCAGCAATAAACATGAGAGAACCAGTTCCATTGGCAGCCAGACAAGACCACACTATAACACATCTCCACCATGCTTTACACATGAGAGCTTCAGGGCATGAACGGTTCCTTCCCATCTGCAAACCCTTATATTTACATTTTTCTGATGCAGGTTGTAAAATAATTAATGTTGTCCACCTAAGCAAACAGTCTATACACACATGCTGCGTACGCTGTGCTAAGCTTGACAAGCCGCTGGCTTAGCTATCCGTATTAGATAGCTTCTGTACATGTTTGCAGATAACTTATTTGAAGAGCTGATTAACTGCTGGGCCAACGCTCATTGCGACTGGTACTCACACACAAGTCCACACTTCAAACATATCGATTGTTTCATTTCAAAACCATTGTGGTGGTGTCTAGAGCCAAAATGAGACGACTGCATCTTTACTGGTTACTCACTGTCACTGTGGATGTGCAAATGGTTGTTTGGCTTTTTTGTAACCGTGTCAGAGCTTCAGTCAACATAGTCAGGGAACACAGGTTGTGATCCTCATGCTAAACTGCAGCCCAGCTGCTCTGTCTGTGTCTTGGGTGTTTTAAATGTTGTTGTGGACTGAGGTACTGTCATGGTGCTGAGTGGAAACACAACAGCCTACATCACAAGTGGCAGGTGCTATACCAGCTGTGGCCTGCTGTGAAAAGTAGCCTGGTGTTACAGATGCTTAGCATTGTAGCAGTGTGTGCTGTTTTATGGCAATTAATTAGAAATGGCCTGTTCTTTTAGTATAGTTTTCAATATGTGAAAAATACAACCAGGATGTAAAAGAACCACGAAGAGGTGGAAGATGGAAAAGTCAGGGAGAGTTTTCTGTAAAACCTGCTGCCAGGAGAGATCAACACATCTGTGCTATTCATATGGCACTGTGGCACCGAACAGTTTGTGTGTGTGTCATACACCATGGACTGCATTTTCTTTAACCATTATTTCATTTCCGATAAGGCTTTACTTACAGCGACCTCACGTTTTTGTATCTTTCCAAACTATTCAGTGTGAGCAGCTTCCTGCTGAGGAGGAGGAGGAGGAAGAAGTGGTCCAGCAGGAGATGGAGGCAGTGATCATGGAGGGTGGCGAGGAGGTAGAAGAAGATGTGGAAGAGGAGCAGAGCGTGGTGCTGCAGGAGGAGGGCTGCCCGGCAGTGATCGTGGAGGAGATGCCCAGTGCCCAGGTGGAGGAGTGCTACTCGGCCCAGGTGCTGGTCTACGACGACGAGACGTATCTGATGCAGGACGTGGCAGAAGAGCAGGAAGTGGTTACAGAGGTGGCGGAGACTGGTGAGAACAAATCTTGTAGCTTGTGAAACAGAAATTGTATCTGACTTGGTGTCAACAGCTGTTATTTTAATGTGTCAGACATGTATTATTAAACATTTAGGTACACACTTAATAGTACAGAGTGCTTCCCACTAAATCTCACTGTCTTAAGGCCCCATCTTGGCTTGGGTTCTTGTCTTGGGCTGTTATGGTGACATGAATTCTAGGTTTTAGTTTCATTCATACTGGTCTACATTTTTTTTCTCCACTGCTGCTACCTGTTGATCAGAGAGCACTTGAAGCTGTTGTGGTTTGTGTTAGATACAGAAGCAGACTGCCCCCTGCTGACAGGAACCAGGAAGTAGGCATAGCAAATGACAGGAAACAGGAAGGGAGGAACAGACTGCCACCACAAAGCTCAAACAAGGAAATAATTTCAAAATAGTTGCAGCATTTCTGTTGTGATCACAGCCGTTTTTCACCACACGTTGGCTCTTTGTGTCATGTGATTCGTCTCCTCAGTCAGCATGTGTTGTTTGCAGAGCTCCAAGTGCTGACCGAGTTTTGTCTGTTTCCTCTCTTCAGTGGAGATGTCGGGTCACGACATGGTGTGTTTTGACAAAACGTTTGAAGCAGCCGAAGCTCTTCTTCACATGGAGTCTCCTGGAGGATTGCACAGTGAACGCAACACAGGTAAACACACAGCCATTACTTCCTAGATACAGGAGTTTGGGTTATACAGACCTCCCATCTGCAAATGCCCAGTGCAGTGTAAACAGAACCGTGTGTCTGGCCCCCTGCTCTTCCTGAGAGGAACTAGTTTATAGCCACAATGATAGTGGTGACATTTAATGTGAGTCTGCTTCCTGCATGCACCTTCCCTGTGGCTTTCTCAGTTCATGATCCAGCAGAAAAGAACAGGTGTGAATGTTGTGCTTTTTGTTTGACCAGCAGAGGATGTGATGATGGAAACAGTGGTGGAGGTGTCTACAGAGTGCGGCCCCATAGAGGAGGAGGAGTCCTTCCCCATCCCCCCTGATTGTGAGCCTGCTGTTAAGAAGAAGAGAGGAGGTCAGAATGACAGAATGTACTTAGAAACACAGAGCGGTTCCAGTTCTGGAACTGCCTCCACAATTAAGATAAAGCCTTCTAGAATTTTCTATTTCCCATCCATAATTAGTGGCTTCGAGTTGTACTTTTATTTTGAAATTGAGGCATTTGAGCCCATGACTATTCAAATCAGGGCTGCGCCATTTTGTGAATGAATGAATGAAATGCCATCTGTAGAAATGACACTACAGTTAAATGAATATTAAACCCTAAATGGCAGAGGAAGGAATGCAAGTTATGACATTTTTAGGTTTTGATAGCAAGTTTTCAGAGAAAAATTATGTTCATCATTCATGCTTCTCTATTGCTGCAGTTCACCCTACACTTTGAACAGGAGTCACAGCCGCAGTAGAGAGACATTCACTGACACACACACATTTAATGATCGCCATCTTTATCTGTTATGTTTTGCACAGGCTGACATTGCAGTTGAGGTTGATCAGGCAGCTGTTGTTCAATCTATTTCACATCCAGTCTGAGACACAGTTCAAAAAGTGAATTGATCTGGATAATCCCTGAAACAGTGATATTAAAAAACATGCAGACTGACAACATAATGGAGAAAACAATGTGACTGAATGAACTTGTCAGTGTTCAAATATATGAACATTAGTCCTAATGAAATTTCACGTGTGTGTGTGTTGAGCACAGGGGGACGTAAGCCCAAGACACACCAGCCTGCGTCCAATGGCTCCTTTGATTTGGGGATCAAGAAGAGACCGAGGGAGGGCAAAGGTGTGTAGCAGCTCCACTCGATCATCAGCGTAGTGCCACTGTAAAGTTTACTGTGTGATTCAGGATGTTGTACTGCTGTGTTCTCCAGGCAACACCACCTACCTGTGGGAGTTCCTGCTGGAGCTGCTGCAGGATAAGAACACCTGTCCACGATACATCAAGTGGATGCAGAGAGAGAAGGGCATCTTCAAACTGGTTGACTCCAAAGCTGTGTCCCGACTGTGGGGGAAACACAAGAACAAGCCTGACATGAACTACGAGACCATGGGCCGAGCGCTGAGGTCGGCCTCGTCTGCACCACTTCCACCTGACAGTCCTGAACAAAGTGTGTCTCCATCATATGTAACAATGCAGCTCTAACGTTCCCTGTGTGTGTAGGTACTACTACCAGCGTGGAATCCTGGCAAAGGTGGAGGGCCAGCGTCTGGCCTATCAGTTTAAAGAAATGCCCAAGAACATCCGGGTGATCGACGACGATGAGGGTGAAGAGGTGGAGGATGCTGATGGCATGGTGCCGGGCCAGCACCCGGCTCATCAGCAGGGCTCTGTCAGCCTTGGCACCAACTCCCCTGCTGCCACACAACCACAGCAGACCTACGTCACTGTCATCCCCAGCAACAGCGCCACCAGGTCTGAGAAGTTTGTTCTAGTTTGTGTTTTAGGTGACAATAACATCTGCTAAGGTTTTTGTTGTGATTTTACTGATCTGGACCAACAAAACCTGAATCCATTAACATCATCCTGCTCATTGTATTCCACTTTTACATTTTAAAATGCACAGCTGAGCAGTCTTCTTTTGTGATTTCTCCCGCAGGCCGATCCGAGCCATGCCATTGGTCATGACTAACTCGCTAGGTCAGGTGACATTAAACTCGTCCCCCATCCTCACCACTACCACAGCAGTCCCAGTAACAGTGGCTAACGCCTCTGCCAGCGCTCCCCCCAAACTGGTGATCCAGGCCCTGCCCACCATGCTGCCCGCCGGCTCCAAAGCAGGAGAGAAGATCACCATCATCACCATCCCAGCCAACCAGCTGGCCACGCTCATGCAGGCCAACCCATCAGGCCAGGTCACACAGCTCATCCAGGCCAAATCTGTAACTACGCAGCTGGCCCAGGCCGTCGCCAAACCTGCAGCAGTTTCCGCTGCTCCC
>OMLM01000321.1:63216-75010 GCA_900302695.1 Helostoma temminkii | reverse complement strand
TTTTTTATTTAGCAACGTTTGTCATCAACTGGGAACTACAGCATCCTTTGAAAAATAGCCAGTGTTTCAACACAATCACTCAGTACATTTAGTCATGATGATGAGTAGCTGAGCCGTTTTTTCCTCTTCTTTTCGTATCTTCAGCAGCCAGTCAAATTTTCTACCACTGACAATCATATTTTCAGCCCAACAGAGCTGTCCTGCAGCTATGACCACAAAAGACATGGACAAAGAGAGAGGTTGTGTGCGTGTGTGCTCTGGCTGGTCTTTTGTTCCTCTAACAAGGGCAGAATGAGTCTAAACGTTACATCATCCCCTGGCGTAGAGAGGTCCTCTGAATGAACATGTGATAAAGAGTTTGACATCATCTCCTTGCAGGCCATGGCTCTCAGTTTGTCCACAGTAACAGTTAAATGGAGCTAGAACCAACTGAATGATTGGCAAAAACGCTTATGATGATAATAATAATAATAATAATAATAATATATTCTCTGGATGTTTTTGTGTCTTTAAAAAAAAAAAGGACAGCCTGTCTGAGTGTGTGCTGCCCGGTGCTGTCTTCAGCAAGGTGATGCAGCTGATGGATTAGGTCCCACTGGGGGAGAGAATTAGTCTCTATGCATCTCTCTTGGTCCTTCATGAGTGAGGGGAGTGAACAGACAATAGGAGGACGATATTGTGTTACAGTGCTCAGCTGGATGGCAGGGAGAGAAGAATAGATAGGTAAGAGCAGAGGCAAAATGACCAGCAGAGCACAGCAGGGCCCCTCCCCCTCTTGTCACACCCGAGTCTGACAGAAGAAACAGCTGAGACACATCAGCTGAACAGCAACACACAGTGAGCTGCTGTACAGAATGACAGACATGAGACATGTCAGTCTTCCCATGCATGACTGAATGCATATATGCAGCCAACTGCTCTCGTTCATCCTCACACAAAAATCACACCCTATATAACTGTGTGCACTGTTAAAATAGAGCAGTGGGTGGGGTAAGGGTGCTCCCTCACAAATGTTAAACTCAAATTGATTGCTGTGATTATTGTCAGAGGCTGGGTACACCACCCTCCTCTGTCTTTGTCTTTCTCCAACACATAAAATGTTTCGGGCGACTTATCACGCATTACGTTTGCTATTTATCTACATTCCACTGCTTTTGCATAATGCAGTTTGGATGGTAGTCGCATTTTTGTCCCAAGTTTTGATTTTTTAAGTGAGTTCCAATCCTTTTGTGTTGATGGCTCATAATCATGTTTGTAAGTGATATGTATCCAACTCCCTTGTGAACATTAAAATGCCACCCATATGCAGATTTAACTGAAATGCGATTATTGTGTGTACAAAAATAACAACTACATCAGTTTCCTCAAAAACTGCCTTGTTACTTTTGATACTTTAGTTCAGTAGAAGACATTTCTCCATATTCTTCCAAAAAATCTGAAACTTCAGATCCTCATCTTCCCATTCACATCCATCTCTGTTGTTGCTCTACTCTTTGTTTATACACTATGTTTATTTTTACAGTACTGTGAGATGCAGACAGGCAATATGCACATGTGCATGGATGAAGGATGTTGTTCACTCTTCTATGTTAAAATAAACAGTTCTTAGTCACTGGGCAAAAGATCTGATTTAGGTCACGTCAGCATTTAATGTGAAAGCAGCCTTAATGTCTGGTCTTTGGTTGTGTGTATGGTCACAGCAAGAGTTTATGTTCAAGTTCAGTCTGTCTGTGGCCATAAGCACAACAAAGAATACAACAAAGCTTGAACTGAAATACATGGCTAGATGGTGGATGTCAGGTTGATGACACACTAAGAATATTATGTTGCTTTAACCTATGTATGGGCAGCACTAAGTGTACAGTCTGCAAAGGTATTGAAAGAGTTGTCCACCACTCCAGCTCTAGCCACCTATAAAATAAAAACTCACTGTGGAGTACAGTGTTTGGACAATGAGGAAGTTTTTATGATTTTGCCTTGAAATTTCACCACAATGGATTTGAAAAAACAATCAAGAAGTAATCATAGTGACACGCCTCCTTCTGGAGCCAAACAAGCCTCCTCAACATCTTCAAACTAAATTTTATGCAAAAACAGAAGATAATAAATTGCTAATATGTCACAAGTACAGAGAGCCCTTCCAGACATTTCTAAGATGAATTACAATATGTACAATGTGTAAGTTCCAACTCCAATGTGGTCTATGTGTGACAAGATGGGACAAAATGGCAGACTGTAGATAAACCATATGGAAGAGCAGGGCTTGCTGGCACAAGGGACAGAACTGTTGAGGTCAATAAAATTGTTTTCCTGGTGCAGAGTGCATGCAGTCAGTGCACACCTGTGGGGCTGGGAGAGGGCTGAATGGGAGTGAAGAGGCCATTCAAGAGAAATGTGGATGACGACAGAAGCCGTGGTAGATACAGTCTATGTACAGAACAATATCTGCATTAAAAAGAAGAATAAGTGAGGTTTTTACACAGTGGCCCCTTTATTAAACACACATGCTTGTGACGGCAAACAGCCATCTACTCTCTACAACAAACAGTCCAGCCACAACTCAATATAAACAGCATGTGGACAGAGTCAACAAGTTCATTTACCTATAACTTGATTTTCTGTTGCCAGACACAGAGGTTTCCATCATACTGTAAATGTCTGCCCTCTGGCATTTTACTATTACACAATACAGAGAAGAGTTCATAATAATAAAATATGCAGTCAACAGCAGTTCTGTGAGCCAAAACACCCTGTCAATTGGCCAGGTCAGAGCAGAGCGACCAGAGTTAACTAACAACTAACAGCTCAGTAAAACTGTGATGTGCAGGACAGAGCTGGATTTCAGTCTACACGTGATCACCAAAAAAGAAAAGAGAACAGGCATCATTGTGCAGTGACCTGATGATCGTAGAGTCAGAGTTTAGTATACACCATATATATATGTAGCTCAGCTGTCTGTGTGTCGCTGCTGAGGCAATGTGGGTGGGGTTTGTTGTATTGTACAATGTTGAAAATAAACATAATAAAAAAATGGAAAAACACTGAAAGAGAAAGTGTATCCAAACTTTCCAACTTGAATTAACAGGTCTTTTTAATCATGAGTCCATTTTGTTCTGGAGCTTGAGAATGGACAAACAACATCCCAGCAACACACATGTATCAATCCTATGCTACTCAAATACAATTTCTACCTCTGTCAACTATGCAAGAACATTACATTTTGAACTGTCCTTCCTCAGTTGTCTATTTCCTTTTCTACACTAAAAAAAACAATTCACATTTAAAATGAAGTTTTGCCATTAACACATTTCATAACATTTTTCTGAGATGGTGATGGTGACACAGGTACTTGCGTTGGTACCTGTGTCACTGTATGAGATGCCTGGTACATACATGAACTATTTAGTCCAATCATTTACTTAACTTTCACAGTGAGATATTAGTCTGTAAACAAGCCAATAACAGTTTATTTCCTATTGTAGTGATCTACAACTACAGGCTACAGAAACATACATAGAGAGTAAGTTTGGCATTAGATAGTATACCTATGAGCAGCAGTGAGCTTTGTTACATTCTTCTGTTACATATATTTGTCCTCCATTATTAATTGTAGGACTTTTAAAGAGATATACATGTGCTTCATGTAGTCAACATAATGAAATTACAATTAACTAGAAGGCTCAAAAACGTACTACTACTGTGTGGTGTTGCTCAAAAACCTTAGAAGTGAATATATCTGCACTTCTGCCACGGCTGTTCATTGGGGCTTCACTAGAATCTCCCCACAATGTAATTCTAACTATAAAGAAGTTACATACTGCATCATTAACATTGCATGCTAGATAAATACCAACAGTCTTGTGGACAGCTTGCACACACGCGCACACACACACACACACACACGCGCGCACACACACACACACACACACACACACACACACACACCCACACACCCCTGGTAGAGAAATGCTGTACTATTACCTTTCTGTAAAGCTGTATGAGATATCAAAATTTGAAGAATTAGAGAATCTGACATGCTATTATTCTGACATTATGCTGGTGGCGGAGAATAGGAATGACCTATTTTTATATAATTCAGGATATTTCCTGATTCTAAACTTGGATGTGGAAATACTGTTTTTGTAAAATATGTCTAAATATGCGCCTAATGTCAACGCATGCAAGACAATTTGAAATTGCCATTTACTTTTACCTTAAAATAGTTGGTTCCTAAAAGCCTTCTGCTCTCACTGACATGTTAATTGCATTCTGGTTGTTCGGTTTCTCGAAATGCATGAATAACAAGTGTACAGCCGTAGTAGCAGCTCTGTGACTCTCTGAGGCTATATACTGGCACAGCTTAGCCACATTCAACTCAGTATTGATGAAATGGAGATTTCATTAGACTGAGAGTTCCATGGAAAGCTAGTATAAGCTGAGAATCTCTTTGGTTAGATATAAATCTCAATTACATAGCAGTCTGCCTCTCTCTATTACCTTTAAGAGACCATATGTTATACTGTGTACTCACACACACACAAATACACACATTATGTGTGTGTGCGTCTGCGAGTGTGACAAGTGGAAGTGCTGACTCATTAACAGTGAGTGCAAATGCCATGTTGTTTAGAGGTTCCTTACCTCATATGACCAAAAACACAACATGTGTGCATTGACAGAAAGTGGCCTGATAAGGAGCTGAACTGCAGGCAGATTTAGCAGCATGCTGTGCTGCGCTGTGCTGTGCTGACAGGGTCACAAGATGTTAACTACCGCAAGTTCACACCTACAGGTAAATCTACATGTTAATGGTACATTAACAGATACAAGAGTTTCAGTGACAGAAAAAATGCATCCAATCAGCTTCTGGTTTTCTTTACTTGAACAAAAATGTTATTAGTCTGCGAAGCTGTTTATAACCACAATGGCCATATTTTGTTGCACTGATGTAACACCTCCCAGTGCAGCGGTACTGAATAGAGCTCTATGGCGTTAAGTTTTGCATTTAAAGATATTACAGATCAATATCAATGTCAATAGATGCAATTTATTGTTGGTTTTAGCCTCTGTATGGATCTGGTAAGAACAATAAAAATATAGAAAGGAGCAACCTCAGGAGCAATGCAGAAAATATCAACCAAATAATCATGCAAAATCAAACATACAATCAAAAAATGCATCCAATTCATGTCAGTATTGTAAAGGTTTATCAAAAACCATCATTTCTGCAAAACCAATTGCAGTTTACCAGAAAAAAAAAAACAAACAAAATTCCAGTATCATGAGACAGAGACTGCCACGCAAGTGCTGCTTGAGCGGACTCTCCTTTATTTTGGCCTACTGTGACTATGAGACCCACATGTTTCCACAACAAAACCTTGCCTGAGTCAAATTCTCCTTTGGCAAGGTTTTTTATTATGGAAATGAAAAATCCAGCACAAGGCTTTATGCCAATCTGAACTCCTGAAGTCCCATCTAGGTCTCAATGCAGTCCACTGCACATGGAATCTGTATGGCTTGATGCAGAGCACAGAGCTCAGTGGAATAACTACTGGTGGGTTTAACTTTACCAGGTGACACTACTTTAACTGTTGCTGCTACATTCACACGTGAATGTGTAGAATGTCATAAAATGGTATCACATGGTATCAAAATACATGAGTGAAAACAACCAGCATGACGAACATTCAGTGTGATGAAACACTCTGTGAAAGCTTTGCAGCAGCAGCAGCGATTTCATTCATTAGTTTTAACATCGGAGTCTTTTTGGCCAAATGAAGACAATACACTTGTGAGCGATTCATTACACAAGCAAACATATTTGACTGAGGCACAATTACTGTAAGCATAAAATATACTGACTAACATGGGGAACTAATACAGAATAATGAATCCCTCAACAACAACAAATAAACAAACAAAAAAAGGGGTTCTGTTTGCTCAGGAGAAGAGGCAGGAGCTATGCTGAATACTAAAAACCAAACAGCACCAAACATCCAAGCAAAACAAAGAGGCAGGCCTACTTGAGAGCAATATGAAAACCACGAAGGGTGAGACAGGCATGCTGCTGTGTGCCAGTGCAACCAGCCAGCACGCACAGCTGGGATAACAAAAAGAGAACCAATCTACTGAATACAGATAATTCATATTAGCTAAAGACTTTGTTTTATGCACACAGTGAATGTCCAGATATGCTCTGTGGTATAGCATGACATATATCAGCAAATAACCTGCAAGTGAAGTAGATGCAGGCTTTTTCTATGTACAGTCTCTTATTTAGCCCTCCGGACAGCAATGTGTAACAAATTTAGCTGACTGCTGACCTCTACTGGTTTCAGTACCAAATGACACAGTTAGACACAATGTGGACATAGCACAGTCTAGAAAATTAAAACTGACTATCATTTCACCTGCTTAATCCTATTCAAATGGATATTCACTTAATAGTTAAAACTGCTGGAATGGACCTTTACTTTCTAATTTCCACATGTAGTTTGCAGCTTTATCATGTAATTCATCAATAATATCTCATAACTAATAACTATAATTAACTTACTAGTCAAAAAGCATCCGTAATTATAACACACTGCAGCATTTTCAGGATCTGTAAGCTAGACTCACATTTTATCTCGACTATATTTAAGGGTGATTTACAATGTATACACCCAGTAGAGGTGAGCATCTGGAAAAAATGCATATAGAGAACAACTTTAAACTCAATGTCAAACATCACTGCACTGTAGAAATATTAATCACACAGACTAATGTCAATTACAAGATGTACAAATGAAATGGAAAACAGAAGGGTCTGTAAGAAATGTGCATCATAAATTCAGTTGAGAATGTTTCCAGTTTTCCCCCTGGACTCCACAGCCAGACAAGTAGTTATACCTCTGAGTAGCTTTCTGAGGTGTGTGAAACTGGAATGAATGAGGTTGTGCTGCAGCTCATGAGGGGATTCCAGAACATATCAAACAAATGCAAATCGTCAACCATCTCTATGATATCAGCGACAAAAATAAGTCAGCTTGATGGCAAATGGAAGAGACATGCAAGTGAGTCTCTTCCATTCCATACACAGCACTGCAGGGGAAAACTACAGAAAATATGTCTAGAAAAACAGTTCAAAGCTTCGTCTACACTGTGATTGGCATCCATGATGTTCAAACAGCCAGTTTCACTAACATTTTAAAACCTCACTGGTGATACACGCGCTTCACTGAGGGCAGTCCCAGGTGGAATTCTTCATCATTCAAGATATGTGTAATTATACTTAACAATAATGTGGTGAAGGTATTGGGAAGAAAAGCATTAAGATCTGTACCTGAATCGTGCCAAAGTCAACATTTTCATAGTGGAAGTGAGCGCACTCTGCCAGTTTTGGGAAGTGTCCCTTGGTGAAACAAAGCCTAAAAAAAAGAAAAAACATAACGCATACATAAACAATTCGGTTAGCGCATCATCCTCTTGATGTTCACACTTTGGAGTGTGTATGACTCGTTCAAGAAGGCGAAGGCAGTGCAAACAGAGGCAGTGAAAGGAGGAGGAAGACACAGAAATAGACTCAGGGAATAGAAGGAACCAGAGCTGGAAACAGAGGCGATAAACAGCCAGTTAAAGGTGAAAAATAATGATGAACAGAGGGAAGAGGAGATGTGAGAGAGGTGAAACAGACAGACAGAGGCAGGTGTGTGTGTCAGCTCACTTCTTGACATTCTTGACCTTCATGCTGGCCGTGCTGCTGCTGCATGAGCGCATGAGGGGCTCCGTCCGCAGCTCAGGAATCTCTGCACTTCTTGCCTAAAACACACAGACACAAACAACAACAACTAATAAATCTTGTTTTGTTGTCGTTATGTTCTCTGACAACTTATTAATTCGGGTTTTTCTCCCCTGCACCACTCAGATAATTGAATTAATGTCAAAGCACTACAAGTTTGTTTACACATGTAAATCAAGAGCCTGAGCGAAGTATCAGGTCTTTAAAGCCAAGTGTGAACCTACTTGACGTTTTATTTATCATGAGCTATGTAACCAAAACTATAATGCTTCTCACTGTTTCATTATATTAAAGCAGTTCTGAAAAGCTGACGCATCACCTTTAATCACGCAGTGCATCCATTTCCTTGTCAGATAAACTTGTCAATATTTTATCAGCTTTAAGTGGAGAAGACTAAGACATCGGTTCATCTGTTTTTCTATCACAATATGTCTGCATTGCTTTTTTATTTTCCTTTCTGAGTTCAAGAAGTTTATCAGTTCAAGGTCTGACTAGTTGGAGCTGTGGTGTACTTGCAATGGCACAGTCAGACACAATAAAGACAAAGTTACTGCTACAGCTAATTATATTAATACAAGGCCTATCCCACCTATATCTACACCTACACGCACATGTACATGTGTGTGCAGGTGTAGATATGTGTAGTGCAGCAACACTAGAACATATTGACCATGATTGGGCCAAATAACGCTTTAAAGCTCTCAAGTGTAACCGTGTTTACATGTTCACTCTCAAACATGTTGTGGTTCTTTCCATGGGATCTCCTCTCAGTTAGACATGCCCAGAAAAACAGCACTCTTGTCTCCTTTTAATTCCAAATCTATATACTGTATACCTCACTGTATGGAACTCAGCAGAAGTCACAGCAGGCACCATCACATATAATGTGTATGTGAATATGTGCTCATTTTTCCTTTTTAAAAGAGAGTGAAAATCCTGGATTTTATGACAGTGGTAATGTGATCAGATCTGGAGATGTGTAATAGATACACCTGACATGCTCGAGCCAATAAAACCTCTCCAAACCATGCTATTAAATTAGCCAACATCATCTCATCAGTGTCTGGTGTACTGTGCTGTAGGTTTTTTTTGAAATAGTACTTTGATTGTTCTAAATTGTATACTACGTCAGATTATAAACCTCATCACATGGAGGAGTCTGCATATTAAAAATGATGCAATAATTGATGGCATTCAATGGCATTATGAACTTTCCACTGGAAAGCTGAAGAACAGATTAACTGCTTCTTAAAATGGAGAAACCTGCTTGTTTATCATAGTTACCACAGACTAAAAGAAACACAGAAGCTGAGACATTTCATGATTAAACTGATACTTCACTTCATTACAGTGGTCGGTCAAAACATCTCCACGCAGGGGTTCATGAATAAACAACCACTCTTCCTGGTTGTTAACGTGTTCCTTAACAAACTAACTCACTTGCTTCGTTTAGCCTAAATTAGACTGAAAATCAAATGCAGCTGTGTTTGACAGAACATTTACAGAGCCTGGGGAATCTAGATTGGCACCACTAGAGTTTATTGGTAAATGTATGCATGGTGTTTTCTATTTAGACTGAATGACATAAGGTTGTCGTGATCCACCTGGGAGACAAAGTAACGTTAAAATAGAGGTCAAGAAAAAAGGCTGTTCTGAAGAAAAAACATCTATGGGGATGCTACTGAAAAAACTTTATAAAGTAGAAATGATCTGTAAGAAAACTCTCAGCAAACAGCCACCAGACAGGTAAGGTGAAGGAGAAAAGTTGGGCTGCACCAGGACGAACCAGACCACAGTCTGTTTGTTGCTTGTGACTCTACAAACACAAAGCCAGTGACAGTAAAGGTGGTATGCAGATGAGATCTCCACCACATGAACACAGCTGACAGTGGTGGTCATGGTCCAGCAGTTCTTTAGACAAAGGAGTTTTCTCTTTATATCTGCTATAATAAACTAAATACACTAATGCTATTTTATGTGTTAGAGATATCACCTTTTACCCCATGATGTTTTTTTTCTACTCATTTATCTTAAATACGAAATGGCTCAAGCTCACCCAAGACAAAAATAGGTACTGTAGACATGTGTAGGCTTGTATTGTAGTGTTTGTGAGGTGCATTCTCAGCATTAAAACATTGTAATAAAGTCAATACTGCATTCGCACTGCTTCAGGATGGAATCACGTTTAGGTTATGGTAACAATTGGGGCTTGGCATTTAGTTGTGATGGTTATGGTTGGGTTAAGGGGCTGGGTAAGAGGTCCCCACAAGTGTGGAAAGTAATGTTTTGTTTGCTGATGCCTTGCTCTGCACTCAACAGTGTGTTCTATACTACACAGTGCAACAGGGCGTTGGTGTGACAGCTTACGCCAAGTTGCTTAGCGCTTCTGATCTCAACACAGAAGCACCACAAACATTCATAATGCATGCTACTCCAGGATAGAGTCCCTCTCAAATCAAATATTGAACAAATAGCACACATGCAGTATTAAAAGCCCCGCCTCTGTGATCAATATTCATCAGCCTGGTGGGATTGTTGTTTCTCTGTGTTGCCCGACCGATGTGTGCTGCGATAGGGCTCCAACCACGCGCCAGCCACGGCTCGACATGTTACCATGGAGACGGCCTCATTTTCAGCGTGCTGTTGTTACAGTGAGAGAGGCCCGAACCAAAGATGGGAAAAAAGGAAATAATGAATGATGGTGTCTGGTGAAGGGAATCCAGCGTGGAGACAAACACATGACACAGGAGCACACAGAGGGCAGGTAGATGACTATCTATGCAAAGAGTTGGGGGTAGGGTAGACTTGGGACACCAACAGTCATCTGCATTAATCATGAATGTGTGCTAGTGTTTCAGGAGCAGAGGGGACACTGTCTCAGCTGGAGAGAAGGGCACAACTAATGAGTCCACTGGGTTGAAACTAGATGCTGATAAGAATGTGACAGGCAACAAATAAAAGGATTAGGACGGTGGGGTGTTATCAGTGACCATCTCATACCTCATGCAAATGAGTTGCAAAAGAGAGATTATTACTATGACTCTGTGTGAGTGTGTGTGTCTCACCATGGCACTAATGGTCTCCTCCCAGTCAGGTCTCTCTCTGGGATGGATGTGAGCCAGTTCAGGCACAATGTCGTCGTCCTCCAGGTGACGTCCAGGCCTCAGGCCCCTACAACAAACAAATACACAAACTCAGAACTTAAGTTATTACAATTTTGCTTGGGTGACATGGAAAAGTAACTGAAGATTATTTTGTTTAAAGTGGCATCCTGAACATCTTTGTTTTGTCTTATCAACAGTGCAAATACTCCTAGATTGGAAAAGCAGGAACAAAGAAAAGTCTGCCACTTTCAGTTCACTTGAAACTTGCAAATACCAAGTTAGAAAACACAAACGGAATCAAAGTATTTGCAATACACACAGTAATAGGGGTCTAGAAGTAATAACGTTTTAATGTAATTTATTGCCGTAAACTGAACACTTTTTGACTTTGGAGTGTAAGTCAGATAAATTACCCATGTGATGACACAAGGTGTCAATACAATGCAGTGGATATTTTTCCACTGTAACTTCATGCTTTATATCACAGTATTAGTTTATTTCTTAATAAAACAAAAGTACTAATTATATTAACCAATTATAACAATGTTTAGTTTTAGTCTTACTGTGAAAGATGGTTTGAGGTTATTCTGCCATTTTCACCTAAATGTGATGAATAGGATTGTGCAAGTAAAAGACTGAATGAGTCCAGTAGCTGCAGGGTCCAGTTCAAGACATTTTCAATCTTATCTGTTCAGCATCCACAGAACAACAAAGAAAATGAAATGGGACACAGACATTGGGTAATTTGATGAAGGTAAATTTGAGTCAGCATTGCCTTAGTAGAAAAAAGTTGAAGTGGATGAACTGTGTAGACAGGCATCTCATCAACTTCAAAGACTGCCCTTGTTTCCACAGAGGCAGAGCGAGGAGAGGAGAAAGGGAATGGAAATAAAACAGATTTGCACAGCAG
>OMLM01000321.1:52947-63163 GCA_900302695.1 Helostoma temminkii | reverse complement strand
AATATACTTGTGCGGATACTCAGTGACCTAATACATTCCCTAGCTCCTCACCCTAATCCTAACCAAAACCCATTTCTAAAACCTAGTCTCAAAAACACTATTTGAAGTTGAAAACCAGCTAAAACCTATTCACAAAAATCATATTGAAACAAAATTTGCCCACATAAAGAAATAGAAAAATAAAATAACATAGAAGTGCACACACACACACACACAAACACTGGGTAGTTTTTAACCATGATCCTGAACATAGCAACGATGTTCTTTCTGCATGAGTCTGACAAACTATAGTCACAACTGACAGGAGAAAATTTCTGTTTTGTGGAAGATGCAACAATCTGCAGCAGCTGCAAGATTACAGTGTCTACTAAATGTTGACACAACTGCATCAAGGTAATTAGACATAAGGGGTGGAGAGCCTGAGTCAAGATGCAGGGAGCTAAGGTTTAGTCATCAGCAATTCTCTATTCTCCCAGCACTCTCAACCCTGACTACTCACTGCTCTGACTTCATCATTCAGTCAAATTATGCCACTTTTTCTGAGATTCACTCTCTGTGAAGCTCAGTGTAAGCCTCTACATCCAGAGATTCAAAAGGAAGTACTTACTGATACATCAGTATCTGTATCTGTATACGGCAGTGGTTTTCACAGCAGTTCTCAAAAGATGAAAGCTCCATTTCCTGATTGTTGTGCCAGTACATGACACAAACTGTTTTAGGAGCCATGTTTGAAGAGTCAGGATTAATTTTTTATAAGGAAATGCACACAAAGAGGCACAATACACAAAGACAATTAACACCATTACTACTTCTACAAAAACCAAATGCTAAAACAATGACCTACTGATCAAATCCTGTTCTCCTATCCTAATCCTAACTTTTACTTAAAGACCATCCAAAAAATAAACACATTCACCATTTAAAGCCTAATGAACATATTGTTCACGCTAACATCACTATGGATAACTCTTTATATGTAGTCTCGATTGTTGTATTCCTGCACCAAATCCGGAACAAGGTACTGACCACACACTCACTGAATCAATAGACTCCCAACGGACCTTGTTAAAAGCAGTGAGGCTGAAAAAGATACCCGAAATGTTTCATTTGCTCAATTAGGGGACACAAAAGGTCATTAAAAAAACCTTGATTATAAAGCATTCAATATGAGGTCAGGTGAAAATAAGCACATTTATAGAGCGTTAATATTAAAAAAAACAGGAAATGAACTCAAAACTGTTAAAGACTTCCTCAAAAGCTTGGCTACAGTTATCTTGGACTAGTTGTAAAAAGGATACAAATAATTACCTGGTTTCATTTAAAATAAACTAAGTGAACTAGTGTCCAACAGTTAGTACTTCTAAGATTTAAATTGAAACCACGATGAAGACAGTAGTTACCGATGTTGTGTTCTTGTGTTTGATTACTTGATGTACTGAGTAAGATGGATATAACAAATCATGCTGTGATTCTGTAAATTATCTCTTCATTAAGTGTTTCTTTGGTATTGAATGGACAAAGACAATGCTTCTGTTTCTCCACAAACAACCAAGGTATGGATTTTAAGCATCCATTTCTGGTTTGTAGTCATCTTTTATCACAAAGGTTTCCCCCTTTTGCAGATGCTGTTTATGGAGTTATATCTGAATGCTAATTCCAAGCCAATAATACTGTGTTTTTAGCATCTAAAAGAATCATTAAGCAAATAACAATTTCATTTGAGCAATCAAATCTCTTATCTTTTTCTGATTAGACAGCTAGGAGGACCACTGGTTACTAGACAAGCAGTTAAGCAGGGAGAATGGCTGAATACCTTGATGAGTTCCACTTTTTTGAAGTATGCATTAATGCATCAGCCATTTTCTTAAGCAGATTTAACTGTTGGTAGACAGATTACAGGCGTTATATAATTGTGTTACTGCTAGTTGTTCATCTCCTTACATAAAAAAGTAGTTGTCTTCCAAACTGCAGATTCCTTGTGATGTGATGAGTGATAAGCAATAACTTGAGAAGGCTTCCAGAATTTGTTGGCCAATGACTGACATGTCTAAGCCGCAAACACCGCTTCCCAGAGGAAGGCTTGAGAACTACTGACAGTGAGAAACAGTTTCAGCACTACAGATCAAGTCCAAGCCACCAAGGATCACTTTCTCTGTTCAGAAGTGGGGCGCACTCCGGCATTCCCAGCATTCCTTGGTGAGGAGGCAAGTAAGAAGAGAGGAACTGCTCCATCCAGCGCCTCCTCCAAACACTAATAGCAGCAAGAAAAGTGCTGTAACCTCATTTCCCGCCTACTCTGCCCTTCTACAAAAGAAACTCACAGAGGACAAGGAGGACGACTTCTTTCACACTTTCTAAGCTTCAGGCTCATTGAGTCAAATGTCTGAACATAAAGGAGATAAGAAAAAAAATTCAAAATTACAATGTTGACTATTTACAGCACCCTCTCAGGTTTGGTGAATGAAACAAAAGCCCTGGAGTCTCACTACATGCATCATCAGCCACCACTTCCTCATGTCTCTGCTATTATGTCGCCTGATCACTGAATGTCTAACTCAACCACAAACTGAAGTCATGTGGTGTGTGCACTAATATTGTACAGTTGTCACTGCCAATTTAGCACAAGCATTTTGCCTTTTATGGACCAAAGGGTTTGAGGGTGGATAAGATACACCACTCCCTCAGTCACCAGCGGCAGCTCACACAATCTCAAAGGCAAATACCAGTGGCAGCTCACACAATCTGGGCAAATACTACATTGTATAAAACTCCTGGTTCAACTGCCTTAAATATAATTGAAATGTATAGCTGTCAAGTAAAGCATTCTGCACAAGTAATTTCACATTCTCACTTTATAGAAGTTAACATGTTCAGCCAATGGTCTGGGTTTCTCACAGAGCTGCAAAAGTTCAGATGAAGTGGAACTATTTCCAGCCAATCGAAACGCCACTTGCAGTACATCTAATAACCATCAATCATTCATGACATCAAAAGGTTGGTTCTGAATATTGCAATTCAGTCTCAAGCAATGTTTATGTGTATGTGATAATAAGTCTTTGTAGCTGTCTCCAGGTAATAACTGCCTATAACAGCAGGTGGTGGTGGACTGCATTTGTTATTCAAAAAGGCAAACAGAAGAAGAGAGTGCGGATAGAAAATTATTAAATTAATTAGCACTTGACAACATTTGCTTATTATTTTTCTATTGCTCTCGCTCAAATAGCTGCTGCTAATCGAGAACGTGTCTGATAAGAATTCACAAATGGTACTGGAGTCTGTTTCTCTTTTTGTGCAATCATTTGCTAAGCTCACCAGCCAATCAGTGTGGCCCCTCCGAAGGATGCCGTCCACCACTGATTCAACATGCTGAATTGGCTGAAAAGCTGCAGACGGAAGTCCAACCAGTGGAGGAGGCAGACACTCGCCAACAGCCGAACAGAGGACACTGGCCGACCAATAGCCCTTTGAGATGACGAACAAATGCACAGCCCTTGTTTTGTACAAAATAAAGTTCTGTTGAGGTTGAACTTCAGCAGTTCCACAAAACTTAATCTTTCAAATTAAAGGTTTATTTAAATAGAATTCTCCTTTTTATTTTCCCAAGATTCTTGTAAAACAGAAGATCTGCACAGATGTTTTGCTAATTAATAATTGCTTAGACTTTAGAGTCTTGGGAGACAAAATGAGAAAAAAAAATTAATTGGCATTGTTTAAATAAATATAGTCCTGATTTTATCTTTTCATACAATGCTGTTCAGTGGGAATGCTGAAGGTTCATGTGGGCCTCAGCTCTACAGCGGGAATGCACTTTTGCCAAGAACAAAGGCTCTTCCCACATTTTTCACACTGCAGTTTCATTTCAATTGGATTTGTTTCAGGACAGATGAATAAGAATGGATTAGCTTTAGCGTGATGTCTCAAATATACTGCCAACTAAGTGTATATCAATGAAGGAGAAACACCTAAAGTTATACCCATTTCAATACATTACAAATATATCTGCAACTGACGATTAGTCCCTTTAAAACTAACAGACAGCACAAATCCATTTAAAAGGGGAGACGTGAATGTAACCAGCCAAATGAAGGCATTAATTGCTGCCAGTTTGGGTGGCTCTAATCAATGTTTGTAAGAGCAATGCTTAAGAGCATTGCATGTTTTCTGTACTGGACTGAACACACATGGACACATGCCACTTTTAGAACTGCCAATAATACCCACCAGAGAATATTATGGCACTGGTCGGGAGATAGAGATATCCAATGTGTGGTGACTGAAGGCTGGGGAAGTCTAGCAGCTCATGTTCAGTTCCACAATAATGAAACTGTTTTGGTTTAGTTGAAAAATTATTTTGTAGTGAATAAAACATAAATTACTGAACAACTCACTGAATTGGCTGTATAAAGAAAAAAACTAAGTCAAGTACAATTAAGCTAAAATAAAGCATCAGTAATAAATGAGATATGTAAAGTATATTTGATACAGACGTGATTATCCCGTTTCCTTTAGTGTTGTTCTGTAGGATAAGTTAAACTGTTCGTTTGAACAGACTTGCTTTGATAAAAGTGAACACTGCTTTTATCAATTTGTGTAGTGAGTAGCTGATAAAGAAAGCAATGTTGTAACAATGTTCCTGTTAGCACCCATCATGTTGTTTTGCTGGAATTCACTTTGACATTTAGTAAGAATTTGACTTCATAGCCTCACATGAAATGTTAGAACCTTTAGAACTTACATACACTGGTATTAGTAATGATAGTAATCAAGGCCATACTATCTTATATAATAAAAAAAGATCATTAAAACTTAGAGCATTTAATACTGACATTTGTTGCTGTAATGTAAGCCAGTTCCTACTGCAGCCCCTGGCTGAAGCTATGACAGCAGAATTTTTGACTGTGAAATTCAATCTTGGTTTTAGGGTTGCTAAAGACAATGGTTGTGTTGCCCTGAAGAGAACGCCAGGAAAGCTGAAATAAGTCAAGCATGACGTTTTCACAGTTAAGTTGCTTTTAAGGGACTTTTTAGCACCGCGTGGGTTGCAATTTAATACTTGTTGCATGATCATTATTTAAAGGAATAATGGAAAAACTTCTATGGAAGATGTGATTTATTACTTTTATTACTACATATTTTTCAGTAGTTTCAGGCTATTTTTTAATAATTCCTAGTTACTTCAACTAACTTACACAAGCATGACCTGGATAAACAGCAGAAAGCAGGTGCATAGATTTATCAATTACACAGTTTAAAAAGTTAAACCATTTTTTTTCTTAAATGAAGATAACTGAAATCTTCAAGGTCATGAAGAAACCACCCCATAAGAACATAAGAGAAAATATTTGCTGATGCCTGGCTATTATTCTTGATTTTGACTGCTGGTGTCTACATATTGGTCATTTCTGATCTTTGAAATGATAAGGAAATAGTTGTGATTGTTTGCTCTCCCTCAAATATAAATGACGTAATCACCTCAAATCATTTTCAGATAGCTCTGTAAACGTTAAGTGTAAGAAATGACTGGATGAAAAGAGCACTCAGAATCCCCCAGTTTAAAATAGTCCAATCCTGAAACATTGCTACATGTGATTTATTTACCAGCTTATCATAGCTGATATCCAACTTCAATTCTGAGTCTGACTATTTTTGGAGTAACACACTAAAATATGTTATAGTCATAAATGCTAATCTGGCATCTATAGTACACTGGTCAAGTTTACTTTGAAGTTGATTCTATCAGTTGCTTAATTGCACTTTAGTATCCAGGATATAGTCGGCTTTCTCGAGTGAGCTGATTTCTGTCATGTAAATGAGAAACCTAGTTTGTGTAATCATAGAGGATTAGAGAAACCTGATTTTCCTAGGTAGGTTTCTCCCAGAGAATGCCAATTATTGCGCCATGTAAAGGTGCAACCAACCTTTTTACAAAAGCACATGTGCGTAACAAAGGCTGCAGATACTCCACACTATGATATGATACTCCACTGATGAATGGGGAAATTCATTAAATAAAGAGAAATGGTGCCTTTAATTCAGTGAGTTTGCACTGCCAGCTCACCTGACACCCACACATTAAAAAAACACCATGCTTTTAAAAAAAAATGAGATTACACTTTATTGCATGTATACATGGATTTCCAGTAACCAGGTTACTTAAGTCCACATAAACTTGTTCCCCGTTTACCCAAAAACCTGGTTTCCCGGAGTATCGTGATTACTGAAGTGCATGTGAAATTCAGTCTATTGGTGTTCAATCAAGGTTTGTCATCACATCTGAAACAACGATATTTTGTATATATAAATCACAGCTGGTAAGAAAATGGCATATCATCATATATTCTGATGAAATCATTCAGCTCTAACATAAACCTAAAATGTAACAAGTTGAAACAGTCTGAATATAGAAGATATGACACATCCCGATGCTATATATAAGTCCAATCTATTGTGGAAACCGGAAAGTTCACTTGAACTGCAAATGAAAGCAACATTTGCAACACTGCCTTTAAAAGCAACAAGCAGTATTAAACAGAGAGATAAAGAAACATGGAGGAAGCCATTAGTAGGCAATGCACGGGATTTCAACCGTATGCGTGTTCTGGATCTCATCCACTGGCTAGAAGTCTCTCCAGTTGGCCAGCAGTTCAGCTCCTATCCCACTGAGGCAGTTTATCTGTCCTACATATGGCTGAGCAGACATGACAGGACTCCACTGTCTATCTAGGTTTTTTTCTATTTAGTTCTGACATTCAGATATGTAAACCAATAACTTAATGAACTGTTGTTTTCCAACAAGGGGGAACTCTACCTGAGGACCCTGATCTGGCATACTGTGCCTAGATGTACTTCAAATCAGCAGTACAGCTAAGGCAGCCAGCCATGCTAAACTGAAATATGCCTTGATGTCTCCATAAATGTTACTATGCAGTTAATAGAAATTTACAAAAAAAGAATGAACATTTCCTTGGTCACTGCGTATAATGGATTTTACCCCTCAGCAGAACTCAGGCATGACTCTGTTGGACAGGCCTATTAGCATCTGTTCACTGAATGGCAACATGGCTGTTGTATAGCATCAATTATTAGAAAAACAAAACCTGGAAGAGTTGTATGTGAGTAATCTAATTGTTCTCCCTTGCACTACTGTATATGACGTGGGCGGGGGATTCCTGTTGGGAATGATACATACAAATGTGAACTATAATAAAGACGACATGAAACAAAAATTATCTAGCAGTGATGCTACAAAAGCTATTACATATTTAACCTCTTTTAAAAGCTTTGACATTCAAACTGATGACTTAAAACCCTTTAATTTATGCACTATGTGTTAGCAAAGGCTGTAGAGTGACAACAAACACAATAACCATGGAATACTACAAAGAGGACTTTCCACCTCCACAGCCAAATAACACACCAGCAAATGTCAGTAATTCGATTCAAATTGCATTTCTTTCTCTGAAAAACCCCGGTGTTGAATTCTATAACCCAGTTGATTCTGCTTAAAGCAATCCTTGGTAATTTGGTGCTGCACATGTGTAAAGTTGAGAGGTAGAATGGTCTAAATCAAAGCGGTTTAAATGCTGAGATATCGTGATCTTAAATTGCTTGTAAGGGTCAAACTGTAAAGGCACTGGATACCACAATTTTCAGTAAAAGTAAGTGATATATTTCATTAGGCCCTCTGCATGATAAACGCCCACATCTTTCATACTCTTTGCCCTTTTTCCTCTGCTCTTTGTGCAGGGATTCCATTAAAATTTGTCATCTCGAGCTGAAAAAATGTGGATGACATCATCAGGGTTACTTTCTCAGACTCACCCATGGGCCCCCTAGCCTCAGAAGACATTACATAACTGTTTTCACTGGCTGGGTAGGACTAAACATGACAAGACTAATTATCTATATAACAATTAAGAAGGAAAAATACGAGTAAAACGTCACTGTAACTTGAGGGGAAGCCAATGTAAATTGATGATGGTTATTGTCAATATTTAATAGACATTAAACAAATTACCAACATAAAATTAACTAAGGTACGCAAACTGTGCATACCTTAAATCATTAGCTACATTATCTATTTAGTAGAGGTTGATGCAAGCTTGTTACTGGTGTGTGCTTCTTCCTTCAGAGTGAACCACTCAGCTGTCCACTCATCTGTCTTACGAGATTACGGAATCACAAACAACAAAGAGTTTTACTGTGCTACTGTTACCTCCTGGGGCCTCGTGCCCCTAGCTCACCAACCTCACTCTGCCTTCAGATCCTGTGATCCACCCCTGTCCACTAGGATTCTCTGAACAACTTTTATAAAGCACTACCCATGGCCAAATGCCCTCCCTGTCTTCTCTGATAGAAGAAATAATCTGTTGTAATGAGATACTGTTGGAGCAAACACACCTTCATTCCATCATTTGGAAGAAATTTAGCAGAAGAATAATCTCTCTTCTTTATTGTTTTATCTCTCCACCCTGTCTTTTCTGGCTCTCTGTTCTCTTTATTTCACTCACTCGCTCTTAGTAGTAATATTGGGCTGCGGGCTAATGTATGCTAAGCTGCTGCTGCCATGGTAACCCTCGTGCAGGATTTAGACCCAGTTCAGGACTGGAGGGGTGGTGTGAGTAGGGCAGGTGGAGGGGTGAGCAGACTTACACAGTGATATATAACAGTTCTATAGTGTATAGCCAGGGACACACACACGTACACACACACACACACACACACACACACACCTAATCCTGCAGTGGGAATAAACCCACATCATGCTGCCTTAGCGATAATGTAAGGGAGAGAAGCCACTACCTCCCTGCTCAGATGGCATGACAACAGCTGTACATGCAGATCTACATTTCAGTGTGTTTCACAGAAAGCTGATGCTAATGTATCTTTGCCAGTCACAGTGTGAATGGTGACTAACAGAAATAGTAAGAGAATGACAGCTAAATGAGTCATGCCCTTAATTTCCATCTCTGATTGTACAATGTGTCAAAGGAGATCCCCAGGATGTGTGGGAGATTAGTTATACCTCTTTGGCAGAGACTGTAACAACTGTAATATAGAGGAGATAAGTGATATCCCAACAGCACCTGCTGGATGAGTGTGATGGGAGTTTGCCACGCGCAGAAACACATGACGAGGAGCCGTTAACAACACAGATTAATTGGTGCCCAGTGTGTTTGTCACCTACACTTGTGACGCGTTTGTCTAAAAACATCCCTGTGAAGCATGCACAGCACACAGAAAAGTGTTTATTGAATGTAGATGCTTTAGGGTGTGTGTGTGTGTGTGTGAGTGATGACAGTGCACGCCCGTGTGTGTGTGGGTGTACAGCTGTAGTGATGACGTAACTGGCTGAAAACAGATAGACTCGGCCCCTCTAAGGAGGCAGTGGTCACTGGAGCTGGGAGTTTGCTGGCTGTGTCTGCGAAGGAGACCTCAGTGAGGGGTTTCCAGCGGTGACGGTGGTGGCAGTCACCTAGTTGCTATGGGCTGATGGGTATGGGTGGGGGTTAAATAGGGGTTGGGTGATGACTGTGCAAACTCGCCCTATTGGCTCTGCTATAGCACAGGCACATCTACTAATGGCTCCCCCTCCTCTTCTGCATGCGCATACCCTAGTGTCATTCCTCCTTGAGGCATAGAGGAAGCCAAGTAACACCCTCTTCAATCATGGACACACACACATGGACACACACTTGCGCTGCTGCAAGCACAAGCCAGATTCCCCAACTGTGAAAACCTGAGCATCTGCATCACATTCAGTAAGTGTAATGAAACAGAAAGATACACACATGCACAGAGAACATAAGAAGCTTTTTGTGTGTGAGCATGCACACACACACACACACACACACACAGAAAAACATTCACTCACAGATTCACATACTCTCCATGCCCCCTATTGTAACTATAAACAAACTAGTATTCTCACCAAACCACAACCTAAGGTGTGGTCCTTCTAACCACAAACACTCTTCCTCCTCTCATTACTCTGATGACAAATGTTCTGGGCAGTCCAATCGCGAGGGTGCATGCATGAGTCTTACCTGTCCAAGATGTCATGGCTGGACGCGGCTGTGGCTCCCAGCAGTCCTAGTGCTGCACTTCCCACTGCTGCGGCAGCCCCGCTGCCTGCCTCCATGATACTGACTCACTGCAATGAGCAGCCTGCCAGGGAAGCGGAGAGGGAGGGAGAAGGAGGGAGGGGAGGGGAGGT
>OMLM01000321.1:19409-44204 GCA_900302695.1 Helostoma temminkii | reverse complement strand
CAAAGAAGGTTCAGAAGTGCAGCTGGAACATAAATCAACATAAACTACTAGAGTTGTTTGTTTTGGCCTTGTAGCCACTGACTGCGTAGCTGTGTCTGATTTATACACATGGGATCACCATTTGACTGCCAGTATACTCTTTTGGGAGTTTTTATTTGAGGTAGCTTAAAAGGTTTGTTGTGTTGGCATCTGACGTACAAACCTTATCTTTGAACAATCATTTGGAATGATTTTGGAAGGTCCAAACCAGTTCTATATTACTGACTGAAATCTTTTTAGGAACCACCTCCTCCATGTTATTATCATCCATCATACCACTTTCTGCACTGCCAAATAAGCGCATTGCTTGCTGGATATAGGCCATAAGACTGCAAATGTGCACCGTAGCACAACAGTGATAAACTTGCTGTAAATGCAGATCATGGAGGCATTTTATTTGTTCACTATCTAATATCGTTATATTGCACACCTAATCCGATGCACAGCTGGAGCTCTTTTACAGATCTGAAGGAAAAACAAAACAAAACAAAACAAAATAAAGTACAAGATAGTGTCTTGCAGGAAAGATCACTGAATCACTGAGCTTAGAATTGTGTTTGGTGAGCTGGTAATGATTTTTTAATTATTAAATTATATTTAAAACTAAATGTTGGATTAGAGTCAATGAAGGATTCATTCAGCAACTATGGTTCCATTTTTTGTTCACCAAGTCAACAACAGAGCATTTTGAATTCAATATTTTCTTTTCCCACAGCAGTCCCATTGTAATCATACTCTCCTCACAAAGAGCTTGTACAAGTTAGGTGTTGTATAAATGCATATAAAAAATCTTACTGTAAAAAATTATAATACTCTAATAATTAAAATACTGAAATCTAGTACCATTACAAATTGTATTATGGCATTACATTTTCATGTCGCTGTATTTTAACATCTCAACATGGATAAATTCTGTTCAATGGAAATGATACAGGCACTGGAAAATTCTTGCACTTGTGTCTGTTTTAGTCACATCTTATTAGCTAGCTGAGTCTAAACAGTGTATTTAAATAAAAATAAACCTGTATTTTTCACTAATATAATATGGGCTATTTTTAGTGTATATGCGCCATAGTTCTTACAAAAGAGTTTATTTCTGTTATATCTCAGTGAGTCATTCACTTCACTTCATTGAGGAGGTGAAAGCCTGATCCATGCTTCCATTAGATTATACTGATTTGCATTCTTGCCTGTTCAGATGACTCACTGTGCTACATCTTTAGGCACAGCTGGCATAGTGTATGGGTAGCACTTTCATTAATTATTTAAAGCTTCTGACGGTGAGATTTAACAATAACTGACCTTGCTTATATTTTTTTTCAAAGCAGAACTCCTCCCTCACCACATTCACAATGCGTTACCCATGTACACGTAGAAGCCTGAAAATCCTGTCCCTTTTAACCAAGTTTTAATTCATCCATTGGTTAATAAGACTGACAGGAGAAACCACCCAAAAACTGTAAGATATGAGTCACTTGGCCTTTAAGAAAATGCATCTAAGTGAATCAAAATCTAATGTACTAACTAGTCAAAGTATACAAAAGGGATGAATGACCTTGGAGTGGAATTAGAAGCTCTTGGGCAGAGGTGGGTAACAAAACTTGTCATGATAATTAGCAGACAAAAATCTGATAAAGCACCCACTCACAGCGGCACACCACAGGGCGACCACGCTTAGCGACTCACAAGAGAAGATAATATAATTGAAGGTGAGATGTGAATCCAAATTACCAAATTGAAAAATGAGCTTGCTTGAGGAGCAAAAATAACAGTAAGTATATTTACATGCACTCTAATGATGCAGCTACAACCACATTAAGGGAATAGCCTGGTTATTTCGACTGTCATGTAAACAACTTCATCTAATCAGAATAAACACAACTCAATTAGCAGAACTGGGTTAGTTGTCAGTCTTTTAAATTGCTCTTGCCAAAGACACTCCTTTGTCTGGTTGTTTGAACTGTTTCAATTCGTCACCATTACACAAAGCCACAATGTAAAGTGATGTGTTTGAAAAAGGAGCAGCTTGGCAAGCAGCAGTGGAAAAATGAAACAGAGGCAACAGCAAAACTTCATTCATATTAAAACAAATCCCACCTCAGTAAGTAAGGCACAGGACATGAATTTAAGTTGCAGATGAATGCATCAATATAAAAGAACAAGTCCAACAAGGCCTGTAAATGATGCAGATAACTGAGCCAGGTTTCTATGCACACATGAGACTAATAGCTACATGACAGTGATCATGAATACAGTGTGGTTATTCTAGGTGTGACAGACCAAAAGCAGTGCTCAATGCGAAACAGGTTGACAGCCAGTGTTTATCAGCTGATGTAAGTGCAATAACCAGCAGAGGATCCTGTTTACTGTAAACTGCTGTGAGTGCAGTATCATCTTACTGGACAAAACACAACGCCTGGGAAAATAAAATGAGGGTGGAAAATCATCTACAAAAACAGTTCTGGCTTTAACAGAAAAACCTCAATGGAGCATTTGTGAATGTAACTATAGTTTTTGTGTCGTGCTACATTATGATGCAACTCTACACACTCATATTGCCTCATGGTGAGTGTCACCAAAACAGGCAGACTGTCCACCAGCAGAGCTCAGAGGATTTTGTCTGTGCTGTTCCACTTTTTTGGGTCATACTGACCAATCTGCTTTAAAGATTTTTTTCATTTTAATGCATTTTCCCCACACAGTCTTAGACATAATAAATGAGTCAAACATTTGGTTCAAATTGTGCCCACAGTCGCAGCTTGATCATTATATGTGCGGTCAAACAGGTTTAACAGAAAACAATGCTTGCTTATGTGAACACATAAGAGGCCTTATTGAGATCTAGGCTAGTA
This sequence comes from Helostoma temminkii, assembly GCA_900302695.1. Lineage (NCBI taxonomy): Eukaryota > Metazoa > Chordata > Actinopteri > Anabantiformes > Helostomatidae > Helostoma > Helostoma temminkii. The sequence continues at coordinate 41,313 of OMLM01000321.1, read as the reverse complement.
AAACTATCTCTAAACAGTCAACACAGCACTATACTAAAACATCTCTAAGTAGCAGAAGGTACTGTCAAAAGCTGCGCATCTTCAAAAGTAAACACATGGCAACAAGGAGAAAGAAACAGAAATCTGTCCACAAATTACAATCCAGTGTTTACAAATCATTTGTTCATCAGAATGCCATTTAATAGCTGTAAGCCTCAATCAAGTGGACTAGTGAAAATACCGGAGCTGTTTTGTATGTGCAGATGTAATTATTCAGACAGACTTATCACCCTGCATCCACTCCAGAGCCTTACTGGAAACTATTATTTTAATTGCAATGTTGACTTGGCAGCTGCTGTACACTCTAATCGCTTGGCCCCTCCAAAAACAAGCTGATAAGACAGTGAGAGAAAAGCACTAACCTCATTGAGGCTGGGGCTTCATATTTGCTTTCTTTATGGCCTCTGCAGTGTATCTGTTTGATGTTCTGCCAGAGAATAATGTCTGAGTGAGAAGTGTTCTGCTGAGGTGTGTCACCACCACTGTGTAGAGAGGAGAGCACGGCATGCTGACTCATTGTGACAAACACTAATAAATAAGTGATTGATAGGGATGCTTCATTATAAATCTCCAGGAAAGCGGTAGTGAAAATGCTGGCCCGGTTCAGCTGAATCTAATCCTCAGTCCGAGTGTGGCATCTCTCCTGTCAATTATCTCTGACAGCATTTGCAACAACAGAAAGGCATGCTAGCACAAACCCATGGCTCACTGACTGAATGTTTCCCTGCATGTCTTGTCTTCATTAACTTCCCCCTGCTCTGATAAATGAGGCAAGGATGGCTTGCCCCTGCTACCCTTTGTCAGCAAAACTGCATCACTAGCAGGGCTTTCACATCAAAAATGATAAAATCCAGTTTGCCAGGTGCTGTTTTTAGTCATTCAATCACAGAATTCACACTTGTCATTGTCACAGTCATGACTCATATACAGATAAAATCCAGATGAGATGTAAGACATAATAAATATATTATGACAGTATTTTTGCCAGATCAGAAAACTGATGTATCTGCTTTGGTTTGCCCAACCTAAAAGTAAATCAGAGCGAGTATCACTCCAGTTCAGAGGGTGGTGCTAGTACACCTGTCACAATGACATTATCTACTCATGGTGCAATGTATGGGCATCGCTTCAATATGTTTTGTGTTTGTGTAAGTTTCCAGAAGAATGAAAAGCACCAATATCCCACAGTAGGATTTCTACGTCCTCCTGTTTCGGCTTGTCTCTGAGATGAATGCAGTGTGGATAGCGGACAACACAACAGTTCAGGCACTGCATGTGTGGACACAACCATAAAGTATATGTCTGCAATAAAATTATGAATCCAGTCATCCAAACTCATTGCAAGTAGAGTGTTAATGAAAAAGTACCAAAATAGGCTACACATAACTAAATAAACAATGAAATAAATAGATTTCAACATGAATTCATTCACTCCAATCCCCTCCTCCAGCCCAACAAATATGGCATGACTGTTACTTTAAACAAAACAGTACCAAACTCATATTGCCTCATGGTGAGTGTCACCAAAACAGGCAGACTGTCCACCAGCAGAGCTCAGAGGATTTTGTCTGTGCTGTTCCACTTTTTTGGGGTCATACTGACCAATCTGCTTTAAAGATTTTTTTCATTTTAATGCATTTTCCCCACACAGTCTTAGACATAATAAATGAGTCAAACAATTGGTTCAATTTTTTGCCCACAATTGTGCCCACAGTCGCAGCTTGATCATTATATGTGCGGTCAAACAGGTTTAACAGAAAACCAAAGAAAATAATGGTATAATAATAAAAAGCTCAATTGTAAACCTGATAGGAGATCTCAGTTATCAGGTAAACTGTAGCTCAAAGAAAACCACAAAGGGTGCAGCACATGCACACACACACACTGAACGATAACAATGGTTGGGTAGTGATGTTCTGAGCTGCACCCAGTTCATGTTATTAGCTGTCACTTTGTTAGCCTAGACAGGCTAATGTTCGCCTCTGTGAGTGTTGTGTGCAGAGCATTGCAGGTGTAGCTGTGTCACAGATGGCAACATTTCAAGATATGAACATTTTAACAGCATAACAACAATATAAAAGTAAAAACTGAAACTTTCACCTTGAATTCCGTCTGCATATCCAATGTCTGTCTTTGAAATGTTGAGCTAAGTATGAAGTGTTTCCATCTTCCATTTCAAGAGCTCTGAGACAAAATACCAGCTTTTGGTAATTTAATTTAACTTGTCCCTGATCATATGACTCAAACTAAATATATCCGTACAAGACTTTGGAGTTTTTTTTACTGTAAGTAACTGCCTCTGCCCCATTATTGTTGTTAGCGTTAACGTCCTTCTTTTTGCATCTAATATCAAACTATACTTGAGGTTATTTGCTGAGCTTGTTTAGGCCAGAGAACTCTGTGCTTGCATGAACCATGTTTGGGACTGCGAAGGGATACACTTCATTACCATTACCCATGATACACTTGATCCTGGTGATGTAGTATGTGTAGTGTACACATACACATATTATTATGTGTAGAAACACCAGTTTCTACACATAATAATAAAGTAACCTAGAAATGACACTATAGCACCTAAAATACAGAGGAACCCCGCTGTGTTGCTCTGAACGTTTCCTGCTGCTTGTTCATGACATCCTAACTGAAGCAGCATAACACTGACCACACTGACAGGCACTGACCCTAATTCCTGCAGTGGTGCATTTTCATGAGGTAATTTTGTGGCTTTAAAGGAATTAGGTCATGACAAGGCTGTTTATTCAGTATCTCTGAGTGACATTGGCACCTTTGCCATCCCATGGTAGCTGCAGCTGAAGACGAGCACAACACTCGGCATGGCATTAAAATCCTGCCAAACACAGAAAGAAAATATTACTGTAGATAATATTAGGAAATTAACTAAAATGACAGCTTGTAATTTAGTGGTTTTAAATTATCTCTCAGTTCATTCATTTGGGGAGCAACCCATAGCCACAAATTATTTCAAAAAAGAAATCTAGATGTGGTCATTAGGCTACAATCCCATATTGATTTTCACATGTCCATACCACCGCTCCGGAGTCAGCCAGGCGGCCATTAGCTGTCCCAGCACAAACTCAAGACAAAAATCAATGTGTGACACAGCCTTTGCCATTCTTTTTCAGTTTTTTTTCTTTTTTATAATCTGCCTCCTTATGCTTGTCATCTGACACCTCCAAAGTCTACTGTCTCCAGCCTCTGGAGACTGGATGTCAGGAGAGTGACCTTGTTAATTCAATTCACCTTCCTAAGATGAATACAGAGTCTGCCTGCCAAAAAACTGTGTTTGGTATCAGAGCCAGGTTCACTTTATAGACAACTTAACAGCTCTACACCTCAAGGTTGGTGGGTGAAACATTATAATCAAATTCTCTCCTCTATCTGGCACTGGAACATTTGTTCTCATGGCACTTTCTGTGGTTTCTACCCAAGTTAGTTTATTTGCTTGTTTGGTACCTCACTTGTAAATCCCTTTGGAAAAACATGCCTGCCAAATTACCAAATGTAAATGTAAAGTTCTGTGTTTGTCACCATCACGTCTGAAATGATATCAGCTTTAAAATTACTCACTACAGAGTGACAAGGTTGGTGGTATAGCTGATTGCTCTAGGCCAATTGCACCCATATATTTTCAGGAGTTGGTAAAGCTTGATAATCAGATTCAACTGCCACTTCATTCATTCATTCATTTAAGCTAGTTTAGTAGTTCCCCCTAACCAATCTGTAGCACATGGTGTAGCTGTACGGCCAAATCAAAAAGATCAAAGAAATATGCTGACTTCTGAGTTGTTATTTCTTTCAAGCCCCTTCTGATTAATTAACATTATAGAAAAAGAAGGATTTTAAACATTCCCTGGTAAGTAACTCATCCTGAATGGAATTTTAAAGCTGACAAAAATTACATGATATGGACTGTAATTCACATATCATAGCAAAATCACTGACTATGTTAAATATTAACTGAAGAATAGTGGATTTCTTGGGCACACAGGTGCAAGGGACTCATCTGGATGCATTTTGTTAGCAAAGAGCAGCAAGTGAGATCTGCAGATCTGAAAATACATTTCTGGTATTTTCTGCTGCAGTCTGTGTCTCTGGTACACATAGAGCCAGGTGAGGTGTGACTGCAGTTCGTCATACCCGATTTGCTACCTGAAACCTGATAAAAGTGAGTACAAAGCCAATAAAAATAGTTCATCCACCATCATATTACCTATAATTAGCTTGATGGCTAAATCGTTAATTGCTATGAAGATGCTAAAAAGAAACTGAATGAATGTAGCTAGGAGAGTTGAGACATTAGAAAACAGATAGGGAATGAAGAAAGTAAGAGTGAAGCTAGACAAGAGAAAAATAGAAGCTTTGTTATTATGTTATATTTTCCTGGGTTTAAAAAATCCAAAGCACATCAAAGGAGTACATATTACATGTTCTCCTAGCCAGAGTTGTTGCTGGTGGTAACACTAGTAGCTTACACCACCACCTCAGTACAGTAGATGTTCACTGAATTGATGCTTTACTAAATTCTAATCCTGTGGTTGAGGTCGCTACAGTGGAGCATAGTCTGCACATTGATTTGGCAGGGGTTTTTATGCCAGATGCCCTTCCAGACATAACTTTCTCCAATTTTGCAATAGCTTGGCACCGTCACTCAGAGTACACTGGCTTGTCCAACCTCAGTGGCTGTGATTTTGTGGACATTTGGGGGTCCGCGCCAGGAGTGGCCACAGATCAGATCTCGCTAAGGTCAATGGGCAACCACTCTCCCACCTGCAAGACACAATGAACTGCAAACTTTGTGTCATCAGACTTTAATCCTATCCAGCACCATCTCTATTTAAACATCTAGGAAACATGCAATACTATGTAACACCTCCTGTGCAGTACAAAAGCTGAGATGGTGCAGTGCAACAAGTGCTAAGTTGGTACCACTATAGTTGTGCAGAGAGACAGTAAGAATGGCTGCATTTGTTCAAACTAGTTTACACTTGCATGGTTTCATCTTTGGTGAAAGTAAAAGGTTCATTTTCCCTCACAACACAAAAAACACTATCTGAGAGACACATTGACCCGTACACACTCGAACTAGCACTAAATGTGAGCAGAGCTGGGGCAGCTAACTAAAACCTGGGCATTTCACTAGCAGCAAGAATGCAAGCACATGACCATGTCAAGCTTTGGGTCTCTGACTATGTGTAACATAGACACCTAACTTAACAAGAGCATAAATGTAACATCAGAACATGAAAAGCACAGTATGACCCCTTTAAATGTTTTTTAAAAAGAGATTTACATTCACTGGAACCAGACTAGACTTTGTAGACCAAACCATGGATAAAAATGTTTATGATTACATTCCTCTGGAGGCCAAGAAGCAAACAATATGTCAGTGTTGATTTGCAAAAACACACAGCACACCATAATACCTTGATAAGCTCATGGCATATTGTTGCCCTTTTTCTGTGTAATTAAATCCCATAATGCAGCTTTCGGTATGAAAGACTATGCAATCTCCTCTTTGTTATCATCCAGAACTTTGCTCAAGGGCAATAACAAGGCCTTTAAATTATTTCAGCTGTATTTTATTCACAGAGCAGTTCTGTCATGGCCTTGGTGAATCTGGTCACAATAGTTAAAAAATAATTCCAGGGATACAGTCTTTCTTACATTGACTAGAAGAAATAATTTACAAAACAGACACTGCTTTTAATTGCTGCCAGTATGACACTGTATGTGTTTAAAATGTCACAAAGCGGCACTAGGTGCTATGGCCTTGTCATTTCTATTAGCAGATCTCTCAGTAACGTTGCCTGCCAGTTGTCCTGCCTGGCTAAAACTTACTCATCCACAGGTTCATGGATGAATCAGAAGACATTTTAACAGAGCTCATTAATAGATTTATACAGTATCTTATAAAATAAACTAATGAAAACATTTTCAATACATGCCTCTAAATCTTACATACCGCACCTTTAATCTGTCCATCTATGACATGTCGTCTTGAATCTTTGGGAAAGATGAATAATGGTTCTTTCGTTAGGAAAGACATAGTTCAAAAGAATGGGAGAGAGAGACAATGTGCTCCACTGACCACACAGTTTAATACCACATGATAAGGAAGTGAAAAGCTCTGCCAACCATCGTTGCTCTGTTGTTACAATGAAATCAATGGCTGTTCAACCGAAACCGGACGGCATACAAACAATATGCACATGACATTTCAGGTACACACTCAAGAAAACAGTACTATCGTAAAGCATTTGCGAACTACTATAAATATACCAAATTCAACGAACATAGTTAGAAGCCTTTTCACATGCAGATATTTATGACTGGGAGACATTGTTCAATGTGAAGCCCTGCCAAGCTGAAAAGAGGCTGTAAGACTGGTCAAATGTATCAGTGTGCTTCAGTGAATTTAGTCATACAACACAGTGTCCAACCATGTTAGGAAAAGGCACAATTAATCTAATCACAACGGTGTAATTACATAATCACATAATTAAATAAATGTGTACGTATGAAGACCCACATTGATGAAGTGTATTGTTTCTGTAAACGCGCCTTGAGTGGAGAAGAATCTACTGAGTTCCTAGAGATGGCAGGTCCAATTTTGTGAGGACCAGGCACCAGTGAGTGAGATTAGATTAGATTAGATTATTATAGTTTAGATTAAAAACATGTCTTCACTGATTTTTGGGCCATAGCTTCTTGTCTCTGTCCCTTTCTCCCTTGCGCCATGTCCCAGCTACAGCACAAGCACAGTGGATAGCAGGGCAGAATGGCTGCAGAGAAGAAAACTACATCACTTGCAGGTAAACATTTTACTTGAGCTGGCGGTGTTATGCTTGTAACGGTATGCAAAATGAAAAATTCGACAGGCAATATTTTCAGATGTGCCTGCAGCCTGCAGTCAGTCTACTACCATTATATGTTTACCACAGTGAGCTATGTTAGGCTAATAGCTAATTGTGAATGCTAACTACAGGGGAAAGTTGAGAAAGACTCAATTTTATGCAAATATCCTCTGACACATTCAAAGTGGCAACAGTAAACCGCTGTGATCTGGAAACAGAAGCAGCGTCAATAAAATGGAGCAGGCTCAGTTTCTGTAAACCCCACTCTGAACACAACGTACCTTAAAAAACTACAGCTGCTTTTATCTGTATGTGTGAAGACATAACTTGATACTGGAGTCATGGCTGCATGAAGATGTGTGTAATAAAGATTCTATTTCAGAAAGATGGTTCAGAGATGGATTTGTCTGAACTGTTGGGGAGATGTCAGCAGACGCAGCAAGTCTTTTTCCCTGAAGAAATTATGACGTGTAAATAATGAAACTAATTTGATCTCAACTCTCAATTTGAACTTAATGCACCCTGACAACATGACATCTATCAACCTAATTAGAAGAATGGAGAAGGGGGAGCATTGGAAAGTGGGTGACCAGTTAAGTGTGAACCACTAGACAACTCTGCTCTGAGGTTTTGCCTCACTGGGACTTTGGTGCCTGACACCCCCAGGCTGTAGATCATTCAGGGGCAAGGCCTGGAAAAAAGTAAACCAGGCTAAAGTCTGAACATAACAAGAAGACCTACACACATTGTTAGACGACATAACAAGGACACTGAACAAAACAATGAAATGAAAACTGCCCACTAAATCCCCTGTCTGCTAAACTTGGTCTACAGCTCATTCTTCCAGACATACAGATAAAAATTTGGCTTTGACAGTAGAGGCGCTTGTCCACTCACTCACTACAAAAGAATACATTAAACACACAGGGGTTAAAGGTTACCTCAGTAGCTATTTGGCTCACCTTTATCCTAGCTGCTCAGAAAATCTCCAGAATAGTAGTCCTCACTGAAATGGCTGAGCCAAGCTCACATAATGTATCCTATGAGACAAGGAGATAATATTTGATATAGCTTTGCATCCTTTGAATTAAAAATAACAGGTATGTACCAAAACATTTACAACTAAATGACCGCCTCTATTAAAAGAAGAGGCGCAGTAGACTAATAGTTTTTAGGCCTTTCTCACATTGGCCTACACTGGATACAACCACAGTTCAGAGTGTGTCTGCAGCAGCTCATGACAGCTCTTGACTAAAACTAGTAGCCCTGTAGATTTATAGATGACACTTCTGGACATACAATACACTATATACAGTATTATACATGTATATACAGTACATAACGGTATGTGGAGAACCATGAATCAAAATTTGCAATGACTCAAAACTATTATTTTCATTAACATCTATAGCATCATGTATTTTTTACTTGTTATAGCCTGGTATAGCTTCACTCAGTGCGTTTACATGGAATTAAGTAACCTGATTACAGTCGGCTTTCTGAGTAAACTGATTTCTTAACTGTCATGTAAACGGGAAGCCTGGTTTCCGTAATTGGGGTAGGGGATTAGAGAAACCTGATACATTTCTCCCAGAGAATGCAGATTACCCCAGTATGTAAACAAGTAACCAGGTTTTTTACAAGAGCGCATGTACATAAGAAAGGCTGCCGACACCTATCAGCTGAGAGGAAGGGAGATGAATGAGGGAATCAATACACGCACAAGGGTGCCCCTTTTTTTAAATCAAGTCCACCTAAAGAAACTGAAACTATCGCAAAGTGTCCTTTGCACTCCTAAATCCGGCACACACGCACGCTTTCAGTTCCCCGACACGAAAAAGAACACGTCTAGAAACAGTCTGTTATGTCTCTGTACACTTAAAATGTGTAAAGTGAACCATGCTTCCAGAATTAGCCAGAGTCAGGGGAGAAATCAGATTACTCTTCTGTGCTCGTATACACAGATTTCCTATAACCCTACTCCATGTAAAATCATTCTCCAATTACCTGAGCAACCCAGCTTCCCTGAGTAATCTGCTTTCTTCACTGCATGTAAACCCAGTCACTACATTGTTACAGAACAGTAACTAAACTGACAACCGCTGTTTGGAGGAGATGGTTTATCCAGCAGTCAATTAAAAAAGATTTGCAATGTATACTTAAACATATCAGTGTAATTCTTCATAATAAGTTTGATCAATATGTGAAATAAGGGGCCATGATATGTTTTAACCAGCCACATTTCAAGTATTGCATTTTCTACCTTTGACCGAAAGAGGCCAACAGGAAGTTGGAGCTATATTCAGTTTGCATTTATTTATGAAAAGGCATCAGAGGAAGCACATGGGTTCTACTTTCAGCAGGTGAATATGAGGTTGGAGCTCTATTCTGAGTTGACCCAGTCCACATTGTTATAGGTTCTCTGCCTAGATTTTACTTACAGCTGGGGAAAGCTAATAGAAAGTGGTAGGTCAATTTTGATTAACATGGGGGTATGTTTTTGGTCTAAGTCAACTTATTCAACATATATATTCACATATTTCATTTATGTTTCTTACTGTGGCTTACCTTTGTTTTTCATTCTTATATCTTAGAACTGTTTTTCCTTTGGCTCTCTTATTTGTTCAATAACCTAACTTCTCCTTGAGTATCCATCCATTTTATCTTAACTATATGGATCTTATTCACCATAACAACTAGGGTAAGACTAGAAACTGAGGCAAAACATATTTGTGCAGCACCAAAGTTCCAACATAACATCATTCAACAACTCCAGGAAAAGGCTAGAAAAATGCTGACAGAAAACATCAGAGACAATCTCAGGCACAAGTACCTGTGACAGCTTCCAGTCGTTACTGGATGCTTTCAGCACCTTGTCACGACAATGTGTTGAGTTTCTACAGTTCTGGTAAGACAGCAAGCTAAATTTTCAGCTGCTTGGCTTCTCTAAATCCTTCCGAGTAGCTTCACACAACTTGTTGCCAACAAAGTCCTGAATGAGAACTCCATTTTGACAGTCCGATCTCATTATCCTCTGCTGGGCCATTGTGGGAATATCCTGGCAACTTGCTAATCAGCATCTCTGTCAATGCCAGGATTGTTTACGGGGGAATGGAATCTCTTTTGGGAATGTCACGGCATCCTCAGAGGCCTGCAACTGTGCACTAAGCTTGGAGCAACAAGCTTTTTCACACTAAGAATGGCAAGACCGCATTTGTGTGTATGTGTGGGACGAGGCCAGAGGATAGCAGTGTATGCATTGTGCATAATTAATGAACATGCGGAAAGGAATCATAATGGATGCTCAGCCCTGCACAATGCATCAGTATCTATGGCTGGGGTCAGAGGTCATGTCTGGTTTTGTGTGGCACTGCTGAGGACGGAGACAAACAATAAGACCTTTGAGTGCAGAAGGTTTCATGTACATAACAAGAAAACAAAAGAAAGCAGTTGGTTGCATAACTGGAGACAGTGGTCACCGTTTTGAATTCTGATTTAAAACTACACTAATGCCTCAAGCTACACACACATACACCTGCTCATTCAGTATTAATTTAAAATTTCTTTAGATAAATCTGATTGTTTCCTTACTAATGTAAATGACTGAACTGTGTGACTAAATGAACAGATTTGGCTTCATTACAGGGCTTCCTGAAGTTTAACGCCTGGATGTGAGTTATTTAACTACTTGTAACTCAGTATGACCCTCAGTCAGCATCCATGCTGCAAAAAATTACAGTGATTACAGACTGTTTACATGAAATCATCACACAACACAAAACAGCAGGTCAATACAACACATCATAAGGACACGTTCTTTTGGAACACAGCACGGCCCTAAGGTACAGCAATGTGCGAGTGTAATGCTAATGTGGTTACAGTGATGATACTAGAAGGCTGCTGTATAGCGGGTACAGTGCTTACCTGGATCACAATCTTAATTCAGCATGAAATCATGACTTTGCCGACTTCATTAAAGGCAAAACACAGTAGAGGCTTATGGGAATGTCATTTGTTTTCAGTGCTTTGACTGGAACAGTACATATACTGCATTCCCACAAGATCTACATCAGATTTAAGCAACTACCACTACATGTACCCACTGAGTAGTAAAATAGGGCTAATGTTAAGGTTAGCTCAACAGTACATTTTATCTATTGCACCACAGGGTGTTACTTCAGCTGCAGCTGGCTGTCCAAACATGTAACAGCAGCATTGGTTTTGCTCATGTGCTTTGATCTAGCACCTTACTTTAGTAATGTTAGCAGTCTTAGTTGGGTAAACGTGTGTCACCATTTTCAGTAGATTAACAGTGGCCACTTAGGAACGATGACCTCAACATCAAAAAGTGATCCATTAATGACATTACTGTCATCATTTATCATGCATCGACTTCAAGTGTTTAATTCTGCTATGAGCTGGATCGACCAACAGGTCTTGTCTGAGAAAAATCTGGGCAAGAAATGTTGAATGTTGTGAATGTGCATTTCTGTTCATTCCTGTGTTCGCTAAGAACTGTGAGTAATGAGCTGCTGGATGGGGCCAAACTGCAGAGATCTCAACTGTGCATCAACACAGATCACAGTTATTTGATAAAACAAATAGTGAACACTGAGAGAATTGAAGACCTGGTTTGTTAACAGTTAGAGTCACTTAGAGCTGAACAAAAACAATAGAAAGCAAATAAAAAATATAAAAAAGACAAATACAAGATACAAGATGTAGGTATAGATGAAAGACAACCACAAGACTGCTGCACACACAGCGTGCTAACACACACACTTTACTGTATGTTGACACTCTGAATGATAATCTCCACACACAAGCCACAGTGGACCTGGCTCTGCTCCCGCCACTGTTCCACACATTGTGGTATAACTTCCATCTACTTCTCTTACCATTCAATGGCTGCAATTACCCTCAGTTAATTGTAGTCAGTCAGTCAATCAGAGTTATTATACTCATAAGGTTTGTCGGTGCTGAAGAATGTACATTGTCAACTCACTATGACAAAGTGCTTTCTGTGCCTTAAATAAAATGCACTGTCAAATTTTTTGAATTTGGTATAATCATACTACTGACCTATGGGTTCTTGTGATACCCCTAGTCTAACATACATCAGGTGATATTTAGTCACATAAAATAATCCACTGTGCATCACTTGGTTTGTAATTTATACTTTGTAGTGTTTAAAATTTCTCCCCAGCTGAAAAACAAATCTAAGAAGAATGAAAATATGTATCATCTGGGTTAAATGCTTTTGTCAGCACAATTACAGCATCACCATACAGTGCATGAATTATGACCATTATTCCAAAACTGTAAGTAAAACAATTCCTACTCAAAAAGACTTAAAAGGACCAAATATATGTTTCACATCCACAATGACCTCTACTCTGAATATATATAAAGTCCATACAAAAAAATGTATAATTTACATGAAAACTGATTTAGTGTGGCCATTAGGAACCCAATGACATGTCCTCATCACAGAAGGGTGTAACATGTGATCAACTCTCCACACTGTGCTGTCATCTGTGAGCAGAAATACCAGCTGTTTTGCCCTGCTAAAGAACAGGCTGACACACTATACACTGCTCCTTCTCACCTCGAAATCTGTCAATTACTCCACCAGAAAAACTGGAAATTCACAACACCACTTAAGTTACAAACCCAGTATCAAATGCACATGCTTTATTTTCAGGTATGATAAAAAGAAAATCACTTTGTGACAATTAAAGTGGGAACAGTAGCACACAGAACATAGACATAAGAGAAGCCATGACCCTGACTGCAAAATACATGACTTGCAAACGGTTCCTGTCCAATCATGTTGGAGACAGTAATAAAATAAGTTTCAGAGGTGTGTTGCCAGAACTAAATTATTAGTCACCACTGATCAAGAGGCGTTGCACCACAGCCATGACGGGTGAAGTTTTCTTGAGAAAACTATGCTCAAAGTGCCCTGAAGCAAGGCATTAATTGCCTAAGTGTTTAACTGGAGATACTCTACAGTACAGCAGTGCTGTGGCTGTGTTAGGAAAACTTGGATATGAATGATGTGGATGTGCTTATGTCTCCCTGCCTGTAGCTGGTTTGCCTAGTTAAATAAGCACCGAACATTTCCATGTATCTAAAACAGAGAAGGAAGCATCAGGAGACCATTGAATGTGTGGATCAAATAACAGTCAACAGTGAGCACATTTCACACACACTCCTTTGTGGATCACATCCAATTTATTATTTAACATTTCAAATAAAACGACGTTTTCTTTGAAATGAAGCATAAGAGCCAGAACCACAACTAGACATTCAATATTGTTGAAATACTGTCGTCCACGTATGAAGAGCCGTGAAATAACCGATGCATTAATTTGCTATATTTTTTAAAATAGATTTCTGCACAAAACTCTCCCACCACTGGAGGGTTGGTCAACTCCATGGAAGCCACGACTGGATGGAGAGACGGTAACAGCCGCTCTTTGGCGAATAGCCCCTTCACACACCACCTCCACCCTCTCACACACACACAATACACGCATGTGCGCCGTCTAACACTGGACAATTCACACCGTCTGGCCACTAAACGCCAACTACACCTCTACGTAACATTACGTACTAAAGTAAAGGTAAAGAAGGCAAAGCACACAGCACCAGCTTGTAGGTTAGCACACTGTGCTAAGTTCTATGTACCTGTGTTCTGCGGTCGAGGCTGTGGTCGCTGACCACCGTTGCTTGGGGAGATGAGCTTAGCTTTCACTGTCTCCGTCTGGCGCCTCGCCGCTGTTAAATTCTCTCGTCATCACAGCTCAGCCCAACAGACTCCACAACACGTCAGGAATAAAGTATTTGAGAGGAATTTTCGGTCACTGTCCGGGCTGAAGGAAAACGCGCCCGCGTTTTTTGTGTCCAGTGTTGGGTTAGCGTTAACCCGAAACAAAAAGGCTCCCCCCGGGACAACAGGGCTCACGGGTAACGTAGCGTTCAGTCAGTCGCTGTCCTGAAGAAAAAATACCTTACCAAGAGATTTCTCCACTTTAGAAACGAATGTATAACTAAAGTCGCCTTTCCCCTCAGTCACGGGACGCTCTTCCAGGTTAAAACTTGTTAAGAGGCTCTCCTCTCCTCTATGTGCAACTGAACGCAGCGCACACCTCGGACTGAAGCAGAGGAGCAGCGCTATCTCTGTGACGCCTTCACGTGCTGTTGGAAATACTCAATACGGGCGAGTCAGAGCTCGAAAATGGGCAAGTTAAAGTGCTGGACTGGTTAATTAGTATGTTGTAATCCTGAATGCTGCACAAATACTCTTGATTAAACATTTCGCGGTCAGCCCTGCTGAAGTACACCATTCTCCCATTCACACGATGCTGCTGCAACATAAAAGCTCTTACAATTAAAAGTCTGAAACAAATCCGTGTAGCCATTAAACGCACCTTTTAAAATGCACATTAAATCAGCAGTGCTGTAAAAATTAACTTAGCTCTACTGGTGCATTTGTAATGTTATGGTCAATAACCAGGCTCATTATGGCACAGGCATAAACCATGTGTAGTCATGGCTGTATGTAGCTTTGACATGATGCAAGATCAGCTGGTGCAGATGGTCAGATGAAGAGTTTTTCTCCACTCTTTGACTCACATGTACACACAGATGCTGTGTGTGATCCTCTGAGGGAAAAGTGCTTCAGTCCAGAAGGGGATTCAGCAGATTTTTGGTCCCAGAAGTAAATCCAGATCAATATTCATATAGTGGAAAGTCCAGCGACCCAAAGCAAGCCATTCAGGTAAGATGTTCCCAGTTATGAATGTTCTGAAAGAAGGAGAAGGTGAGGAGGAAGTTAAAAGCTGCTCACTCGTTCTCGTCCCCTTGATCTTACTCAAGCTCTTCTCAGGCAGATGATCCCAGGCTTGCTCACTTTCCACACTGCAGGCTATAATGACAGACTGCTCCGGCCTGAGGACGAAAGTGAAGAACCGCACTGTCGTTTCTGTCAGCCAGTATCCACCAGTGACTGAAATGACTGGAAACAGAGGTGTTCTGCATCTGAATGTCTTATATAGTGGCTTAATCTCTTCTATTTTAATAAAATACAACACATAATTTTGTACTGTGGAATTGCACTTTTTACAGTTCATACAGATGTTTCAGTGAGTCAGTGATTACGGCATAATTTATCATTTAATTCTAATAAGCTGTAGTACAAGGCTTCAACAGCTTAATTAAACAGCAGGTACAAGAGTTATAGTCATTCTAGTACACATTTCTGCTTTTGAATTTTTCAGTGTTTCACTGTTGAGATGTTGCAGAAGGATGTAACAGACGGAACTTTAGCAGTGGGAGATGTGTAAAGACAAAGTTGCACTTTTGCACACAGTGGAATGATCAGAGTTCATATGGGCACATCACTGTTGTTTTCATGTTAATTGCTCTGGTAGCAGTTCAAGGAGATTTCACTGAATTTGTTCATTTTCATAACAAAAATTATATTGGAGGGGAAACCATGCAAAGACACCACAATTTTGGATGAGTGTAAAAATGTTAGTTGATCAATATCAAGCATGAAAAAAGTAGTTTTCATTATATAGTACATTTATATGAAGAACACGCTTGTGTTTTATACTGCCACTCTGCATTCCCACTAGGAGGACAGTATACAACTTTATAAGCAGTTACTTTACTCCTGAGTTAAACCAGCTTTGCATTGCAGGACTGTTTTGCATTCATAGATTTTAGTTCAGACCTAAATTACAGGTGTTCAGTGCAGCAGATGCAGTAACTATAGGTTATCACTTGGTACAAATGTCTAAACACCCCGTCTTTACTCGTAATGAGTTACACTTTCAGCAGTGCAATTTAACAATGGCCTTGGCATACACACTACTGCATGATTTGCTCAGAAAGTCTTGGTTCATAAAAAAAATGTTTTAAAAAAATCCAAGCCTGCCCCCTAGTGACAACATGTGCTGCACACAGCTACAGTTGCATGGTAATTCTTAACATCCGGATGCAGCACACCAACATGTGAATTCCACTTTGTACAAATAAATGTCAAACAATTAACAGAGCAGATGTGTTTTTCCCTTTTAATGCAAAGTAGAACAGGAATATAAAATGATCAAAAATCAACATTTATAGACACGATGATCAAATATGATATGAACAAAAGAGGAGGATTGCATTTACATTTGTGCAATTATAATATACTGTACATTTCATAATTCCTTTCTCCTTATGTCTGTTACTAACTGGGTTAGTTTGGCTACTGTGTGTCTGCACCAGGACTGGAAAAAATAAACCGTGTCATAAGTGAACAAACAAAAATCTATACTGTATATACTGTTATTCCACGGTGCTTGTGTTCTTCAACTGATTTCAGTGAAGTGTCAGCGGAGGTAACCGTCAAAATAAGGAACAAAGAGTCAATGAAATTGTGTGGAATACGTTCTACAGCATTTAGGGACTGTATAAAATTGTTGGGGACCAGTAAAGACAGAGGTGAGTAGATTTTCAGTCTTTTTCAGGAAGATGACACAAGTCTTTCAGGTGTCAGTTTTATAAATTTTTTTTAAAACTTTTCCTTGTGATTTATTGTAAGAGATAAACAAAATTTTTAAAGCCTACACTGTCTCTGTATCAGCTTTATTTTCTAGATTTATGAAATATGATATATTGTGCATACACAACCACAACACTCCTGATAAACAGTAGGTTTTGATTGGAGTCTCTTAATTTGCATGAATACAACCACTGACCTGAAACAGACAATGTACCAACTAAACTAGCAAAAACAGATTAGTTCCTCTCCATTTGCTTTTATTCTGGACATTTATGAAGCATATTCATAAAACACTAATGTTACTCACTGTGTCTAGAGGTATGTCAAAATAATGATATTAGGCTTGAACCCAGGGTTAAATCAAGGTTGTACTTTAAAATGGTTACGTAGGTAAATTTTGTATTTTAAATCAATCTTAAGATTTTGACCCTCTCCCAACTCAAATAATATAAATTCATACAGTCCCTTAATACAATGTTTTACTACAGACTGTAGAATAACATGTAAGGCAACAATTTTGATAACCCTCAATGACATGTTAAAGGAAACTCTTCAGCAAATCTACATGGTTGTAAGTACAAACGTGTTATTGGCTCAGATTAACACAACTTAGGCTGGTGTTTCCTTTATTTTGGCAGTTACCTGAACAGCAGTCCAGTGACAGAGGACATCTTGCTTCAACATAGCAAACATTTGACATTGCTGCCAAAAAAAGTCTGAAATAAAAATGTCAAAAAAAAACAAAACAAAAAAAGTTTAATGATACACAGTGATGGATTTTGCCAACGTTAAGTATGTCAGGTGTAAGGGCAGCATAAAGACAAGCTGGGATTCGGTTTTCAGTGCTTTACACTTTGTACTCACAAGTGCACTATTGCTTTTTTCAGCATGAAACAAATATATTTTAGAAAACTCTGCCTGAGCAGAAGCAAGAAAAACACCTGATTATGTTTTATATATATATACACAGAGTTTGAAATTCATTCTTAAAGTTTCTCAACTTTAATTATGAGCTCAAACCGCATAAGGAGCTTTACCTACATATTCACTTTCCCACATTAATATTACATGAACCCATTTAACTTCATGAAGTGACAGCTTGTGTGGATCAACTGATGGCCTGATAGACTTAATGGGAAGACAGGGTGTAGCTGTACACTGCAGCAATTGTTCTCCAGTATTGCACTGAATATTTTGGCAACGCTAACTAACCAATAAACTACTGACAGGATGGACTTACAAGCATCTGTGTCAGCATCACAGCTGAACACAGGTGTAATACTGTCTATATTAGCTATGAAGTGACTCCTGGGAGCAGAGTCTGACTTTTACTTGACTTCTAAACCTTGTTAGAAGTCCAGTGAGTTAATGAACAGCACAGAGATCTTAGTGCAGGACCTCACTATCAGAGACTGCAACTAAGATGGGAGAAGTATCCCAGCGCTCATAAGTGCCACATTTGTTTTAGCAGCAGTGGCAACACCTGATACTGACCCACAACCACAACTGATGCATCAATGCTGGTTAAAAACTGAATTTGGTTTTAAAAATAAATACTCTGTAGTCATACTTAGTTCCAATGACAGCCTTGGAATGTATGAAAATAGTTTTAATATTGCCTTATACAAATATGTAAATGTGTTTTTATTCATTTATAGTATTTAAGTTCTGTATTTTTATTTATTTATTATCTAAAAGCCATTGAAACTATTTTTGAAGTTAAAATCAAAATATATGAGTCGTTTCTTAGTTTAGGGTGTGACAAAGATCAGGTTAAATTAAAATTATGTCATTATTGTGAGCAAACATACAGAAATGTACTATAAGATATGCATGTATGTGTGTCTATACATACCCTGTGTGATTACAGCTTTTGCACAGCAGTCGTTCAGCTATGAGTGTCATTTGAAGGAAAGGTTGTGTTAGAAAAACACCCAGGTGGCTCTCTGACCAATATCCTTACACATGTGTGTATGAATGTGCAGTATGTAGCAAACAAAATTAGCAAATCATAGTTAAGTGCATCTAATGGGTGAAGCTTAACTCACTGAATGTATAGTAAATGCCAGAAAAACTACTGAAGCACTTAAGAGTCTACAGAAATCAGTCTTAATGTGGTAAACTCCACCCAGCTGGTACTTCAAGGTGGTTAAAACAAACACAGAATTACTACAGTCTGATCCTGGTCTGAATGTTTGTTCCCTTGACAGACCAACTGTCTTATTTCAAAGCTTGTCATTCACTCATAGACACTCACACACATTCTGAACACAATCAAACAAAAAACACTGCAGCATGTTCTATCTCGCTGAAAACAAATTATATACACATTCAGACTTTGCTGACAATTTCTGCACCGTGTTCGCTCAGTCACTCACTACACGAGGGTGACAGCATGGTGGGCTTTAGCTGTCTTCCTCTGCATTGTACTGTGACTGAGACTTCTCTGGATTGGAAGAACCTTCGAAGCGCTGCGCCGCGCTGACTGCTTGGTGAGACATGCTCTTCCTCACTATGTCACCTTTCCTCCACAGAGTGATCTCCTGCAACAATACAACACAAATGATGAGTGCTGGTGTTGTTTTGGCACATCTGCCCAGCCAGGAGTTGCTACTACTCAATAGAACTGGACTGTTGTAGACATCCCACCTACACCACCAGTCAAACGTTAGGACACACAGGGGAATAACTGTTCTTCATGAAAAGATCCATGTCTTCAGCTGTGTTACCATCATTGCAAAAAGTTTTTATGATGATCAATTTTCATTTTAAATTACATTGGCAAACATAATGTGCTATTAGTACTAATGTTTATCGATTATTGGCTTCTTTATGTTTATGGAAACATTTCTTTCAAAACAGCTGACTCCAGCTACACTAACAATAACAGTGTCTACACTGTATTTCTTATCAATTAAATGTTATAAAACCTGCTTTTCTTTCAAAAACATGGTCATTTCTATGAGTCTAAATAAACGGAGTGGTAGTGTACTTCTGATCTTATCATGTTCACCTGTCCTTGACTGAATGTTTGCTCTTCCTGATCTACAATAAACTGTACATAGCTCTTATCCTATCAGAGAGCTGACAGCTTTTGCCCGCTCACTGAGCAGCCTTTACAATGATTATTATTTTCGGTCTCTTTTATCATCCATTATCGACAACTTTAATCAACAGAAAGTACAGGAAAAATTATTAACCATGCTTTCTATTGTGTACTGCGCTTCTCTCCTTCAGGAAACCACTGTTATATACAAAATATATACATATACAATGGAATTTCTCCATTGGAAATCATTAAAGTTTTCTTTTATGTCTTATAACACACAGCTTCTAATCATGTGACTTTACTTTGATATCTTCTAAACAAAAGAATTGATCACGTCGTGCCTCCCGCCAATCAACCAGGGGCCATTACTCGCCAAAACCAAAAGGACTATTTCCCTAAGTGTGAACATGTCTAACCCAGTCTGTGTCATACTGTATGCTGCACGTGTGGCCGTACAACTCTGCATAATGTCCGAGCCTAAACCTCAGACTGCATGTATGAAAACTTAAAGCTAAGCTAAGCTAAGCTTTAGAGCTGCTTGCAGTTGCATCATATCCGATGTAGACATGACAGTGGAATTGATCTTCTCATTTAACTCTCAGCAAGCAAGTGAATAAGTATATTATCCAAACTGTCAACCTCTTCCATTAATTTCCAATAAAACTAGAGGAGGTGGTACCAGATAGGATCTGACACTTCTGAATGTTTTGAGAAAATAAAATTAAACCTAAATAGTCAAGTTAAATGTAACTTAGTTTACAGGGAGAAACAATGGGGGATAAATGATAAATTTTGGCACAACACACACTCCAGCAGATAAACATACTGACTGTTACACACAGAATAGGTTGTCACATTCACATACTGTAAATACTAATTTAATAAAATCGCAGCCCTATCAGCGTTATGTAATAGCACAGGCTGACATCACGACTGCACTACTTCAACTTCAACACTACTACTACTTTAAGCAATTTCCCCTCGGGGATCAATAAAGTATTTCTGATTCTGATTCTGATTCTGATTCCAAGCCAACGTGAGGTCACAGTGAAGTTTGTGTACCTGCTGTTTAAAATAACGTCTTTCCTCCTCATCGATGAGGACCAGGTTGAGGTAGTACCGCACGGAGAATTTCTTGTTAATGTCCCTCATTGTGGGCGTTAGCTCATAGCCTGCCAGAAACAGCCTGATGGGGATGGACTCCCCTGTAGTGCAAGAAGTCAGAACAACATTTAGTGTGCAACAAATGAACTCTGCCACAACAGGAACCCAGTTCACTCTACAGTACGGTCAACAGTAAAAACCCTTATTATTACCTCTGACTGGGGCACCGTCCATAATTTCATACTTTGCTATGGTGTCATTCTCATGGTAGACGTTGGGTCCTGTGCCAGTTGTCTCCCGCTTGATGATGTCAATCTCCATGTGTTTGATCTTAATTCTCACAAGTAGAAAGTAAATCTTTCCTACAATCACATCTTTTAGGTGATACCTGCAAACAGAAAGAAAACTGGTACAAGTCTGATCTAACCAATTTAATTAGTGGACTATTGTACAATAAAAAAAAATAAATCATACTTTGATTTGTTGTACTCAAATTCAATGTGCAGGCAGTCCTCGATGCCCACTTCCATCTTGATGGAGGAGTTGAGCTCAGGGTAGGTGCTGAGCGTGTGGACCACAATGTCCATCTCTTTACTGATGTCATTCAGTCTCCGGCCTATTGTTGCCCTCAGGAAGTAGCTGGAAGTAAAGGCACAAATTAACTCACATCCATTATATAGTGTAGCTATGAAAAAAGACTGTAACGCTATATCCAGTGAGTGAAACATGAGGTGGTAGTAGATCTCACCGTAGTTTGACGTTTTGACCAGTGTAAGACTCGTAGGGCTTCTCCACGTGTGTGAACTCAAAGTCAAACGTTTGTGACTGTGTGAGCTCCCCTGGCCGAGCCAAGTCTTTGACGAGAGACACAAACTCATGGTGGTTTCCTCTGTCATAGTACAGCTCTGGAGAAGATACAACAGCATCAGAGAGCTGCAGTAGATCAGTTTTATTTATTTTTAAAGAAGCTTTTTCTTCAATGCTGACAGCTGCAAATTCCTCTGATGACTAAACTGTCTTCAGGACTAAGCCCAATGCCTTTCAGCTGTTTTAGACTGAAACATCAATCTGATAATGATCTGTTGCTTAATTACCGGGCCCTCATAGCACATCCACTGCACCGTTCAACAATGTTTCACATGTTGTCTTTTTGGAAAGAAGAAAAAGAAGGGGATGAGTGCAGCAGTGAATGCAACATTCAAGATGGAATCATGGTAAAACTGCAAAAAGTGAATAAATGTATAGAAATATGGCTGGATTGAATGATGAGTTATA
>OMLM01000319.1:27394-37467 GCA_900302695.1 Helostoma temminkii | reverse complement strand
AGATTCTAGTAGGTAGAGTCTAGTAGGTAGAGTCTAGTTGAGTCTAGTAAGTAGAGTCTAGTAGAGTTTAGTAGGTAGAGTGTAGTAGAGTGTAGTAGAGTCTAGTAGGTAGAGTGTAGTAGAGTGTAGTAGAGTCTAGTAGGTAGAGTGTAGTAGAGTGCAGTAGAGTGTAGTAGAGTGTAGTAGAGTCTAGTAGGTAGAGTGTAGTAGAGTGTAGTAGAGTCTAGTAGGTAGAGTGTAGTAGAGTGTAGTAGAGTGTAGTAGGTAGAGTGTAGTAGAGTGCAGTAGAGTCTAGTAGGTAGAGTGTAGTAGAGTGTAGTAGAGCAGGGAGACTTGGACTAGAGTTCTTGGTGGAGAAGAGTGGATCAATCTTGAGCCTCATGCTAGGCTAGCTTAAGTTACACATGGTAACTTATTGAAGCAAAATATATTTAAAGTACCAAAAATAATAATATAATATAGTTATTGATAAGTTAATGCTTGCGTGATAATTGTGGAGCTGGTTTTAATTGTCTTTTGGGCAACAGAGTAGTACTGTATGTAGATGAAGGGCCTCAAAGCTTCTTCATGCTAAGTTACAATCCATTGTTTTAAATGTAGAACATTTGCTACTGAAATGTTCAAGGTGAGTAAAGGTGTGAAGTAGCTTGAAGTGGAAATACTCAAGAAAAGTACATCAAACTGTCCTCAAATAGCACTTGTATATATATACTTAGCTATTTCTATCACTGTATAGTAATCATCAAATCATCAAACCTTAAAATACATATACAATGCAAATACAAAGAAAACTTTCTCGAAGTGTGGAAATGAAAATAGCTTCCCAATAAATAATTTAAAGCTCTCACGCAACATCATACACAGACTTTGTGGCGTCTGATTTTTTCCTGTACAGTATTTTAACATACAGAGACTAAAGCTACCTTTATACCTTGTGATTTAACAGATTTAAATTGTTGCTAATTAAAACTGAAAGCAAACACTGTGGCAGTTGAATGACTCAGCATCACCTCTTTATTGTAAAGCACTGTCACTGTCACTTCTTGGTAATAAGTTGTTGTGCATTAGTGAGAAACCAACAGCAGCAGAGCTTTGAGGTGAAGCTTTGTATACGTGCTTTCACACTGTAGACTGTTGTGAGCTGATCAATCTGCAGAATGTGTTTTTGATTGATCATTTAGTCCATGAAATGTCAAAAAGTGACATTTAAATGTCTTGATAGACATAATCTCATATATTTTGGGTGAACAGTGACAAAGCAGGTTATCATTAACACTGGAGAAAACACACAGAGGATTTCTGGTGATTTTTCACTGTGCGTTTGAAGAACCAAAACCATTTGCGTTATTTTTTCTGTCAGTGGACTAACTGATCAACTGACTAGTTGTGTTAGCTCAGCTGTAGTTACATGCTGGCTCATATGCAGAGTGTAACTTACAAACAGACAGTAAATGGTACATAATTCCTCTCTGCATCCCTGCAGCCCAGCGTTCAGCACATGAGCTTCCCATGGTGGAGAAGCAGGACATGGACAGCTGCGCCGTCCTGGGCGGCCAGCAGATGATCCTGACTGGGCAGAACTTCAGTTCCGATTCCAAGGTCATTTTTATGGAGAAGACCCAGGGTAAGTGGCAGAAACGCATCGGATCACATCGCTGTCATGTCACTGGAGAGCAGTCACTCTCTATTTTAGCACGACTACATATGTTTTCTGCAGATTTACTGTAATATTAACTCTCATTAAAACACACATTGCTAAGAAACCAAACATATGACTAATATCTCTACTGTGCATCTGTTAGTCCTGCTATTACACAACATAATGTCACCACAACAGCAGTGATAACTAGTGACTCATAAGTGGTTGTGTCTGTGTAACACGATGAGAACTTTCTCATTTCACCTGCAGCATTGTATAGTTGGAGCCATCAGCCATTTGCATGATCCTGATGATAACAGTGCTGCCTGACTTCCTTTTGCCCTTTTCTTCCACACTCTGTGGTGCGTTATCACTGCTCTGATAGGCCTTTTGTTGTCTGTTTAATGGCTCCACACGTCACATGAAAGGTTGTTTCATGTGCATTTGTTGACGCCCTGGTTAACACATACTCTAAGTGCATTATTAACTGTGCTGTCCTGTCATGGAAAGGAAATACATATACAGCACTCTGCTGTAAAGTGGAGCGATTAAACCATCTTTGCTGCTTACATGCTGCTCATGTAAGGTCAAAATGTTCAGCCGTCCTTTGAGACTAGAAGCTGGTTAGCTGTTAACTGATTTTAAAAAATGAATATTTATAATGTATTTGAAGGGTGGGTAGTTCTGGATTCCTGTGAAGGAAGTACTGCAGGCAGGTTCGCGTTTCTCATTTGCTGTAAATCACAGTCAGTTTTATTTGCAGTTCAGCAGTTTGCCTCTAGCCGCTTCTCTGAGGTTCTTTGCTACGCTCACTTGTCTCATATTGTGACTCATTGACTCCACTGCTGCCTGAGCGTGGTTTGGCTTTTCGAGCAGCGCTCCACAGGCGACCTCGACTTAAAACTTGCGTCGACATGTGCTGGCTGTTTTTTTTTTCCTGCGGAGTTCCCTGCCACTGTGTTATGACACACCATAGTAATGGATAGTGAGACAGTGGCGGAAAAAGGAATCTTACAGGCAGGGATCGCCGCTGTTTTGAAAAGTTTCTGTATTACACAAGTTCTGGACTGGTGCAGCTGTGTAATCCCTCTGAATGAAAGACAGCTGCCTCTGGCTGGATGTGCATTGGCTCCTAAGCTTGGACAAGAAGGCCTGTACTGGAGAAAGCTTTCCCCAACCAAGTTCAACTCTGCTCTGCTGTCTTTCTCCACCTTTTCTACCTCACACATACAATTCTCTCCAGTGGGAGAACAAGAGCCGGGGTATCCCTGAGAGTAGTTGCAACAAAATGCAAACACATGCAAACGCCAAAAAAGCAGCAGTCATCATGTTTTTTAAGAGAATTGGAGAGAGTTGATCATAAAAAATAAATTTTAGAAAAAAAAAGTTGGCAACATGTGTGGAATCCCCCTTCCTGTGGGTGACTCATTCAAGCCATGTGGTTTTAATTTGCTATTTGACATGAGGGTTTCCCACCTACAGTAACACGCCGCACATGTTGTATCAGGGGTGCATGAAGTTTACATGTCAAGTTTAGTTTTATACACAAATGACAGTGGTATTTAGTGTGATGTACCATACTGTAAGAACCGGAACATCGCTCTGATTAATGGACCGGACTGTAGGTGTGTTTGGGGGTAAACCTACATGTTATCTCTTCCTCTGTGTGTGCTTGGTGGTGGAAGAGGAAGTGGCTTGAAATGATATTATCTATGTGCACAAAGAGGTTTTCTGTGTCCACATACACTTTAAACATCAGCCAGACATTACAGTGTGTGTGCACCTGCTGCGTGTAATTGCATCTTGGTCAGTGGAGTGATACAAATGAAAAAATAAGTTGACAATAACAAAAGAGAATACTGATCGTCTCACATTCTCTCTCTTTACTTCCTTCTAGATGGGCAGCAAATTTGGGAAATGGAAGCAACAGTGGACAAAGATAAAAGTCAACCTGTACGTACTATACTGTACATCTGATTGTTTCTTAAATCCTCATACTATGTCATTTAGGACTAAAAGATTATCTATCTTGCAGAGCATGCTGTTTGTGGAGGTGCCGTCCTACAGAGATACGTCCGTCTGCCATTCTGTCAAAGTGAACTTCTACGTCATTAATGGCAAGAGGAAGCGCAGCCAGCCTCAACATTTCACCTACACACCACTGCCATGTAAGAATGCTGCTCAGCCTCTTAGTGGTATGCGTGTTTCACACTTTTCACATCTGATAAGATAGAAATTAGTATTACAGTGTGTGTCCATGGAAAATGTTAGTTCATGAGTTCATACTACTTCCTGTCAGAATGTCAAGGTATTTTGTCTTCGTGCAGCTCCATCTATCAAGACTGAGCCTATAGATGAGTATGAAGCCGACCACATGGGCTTTGCCATGCCTCAGATCTTAGGTCTTTCCCCTCATTCCTACTACCATAACCCACGCGGTGTCCACCACCCTGACAACGGCCTGGTCTCCAGCATGTCCTCCTGCCAGCGTCTCAGCTCCAGCCTTCCAGGCCAAGATGTACGTTTCCAGCAGCAGCAGAGCTCGGCTATCGTCTATTCCCGCGGGGGCAAGAGTCTGAGCAGCAGCCCAAGTCTTTATCAGCAAAGTGGTGGGATGATGCCTGACCCCCACCGGTCAGTCCTGGTCCACACAGGTTCCCCGGCTCAATCTGTAAGTCCCATCAGTGCGGGACAACATCCTTCTATCATCCAGTTTTCACCCACCAACCACCACCTGCTTCGGCCAGGAGACCCTCAGCCTCTCACTGCTCCACAGCCTGACACCCAGCAGATCATCTTCTGCGATGGCTATTCCCCTCAGGCTGCTGCTGCCCCCTCACCCACACCGCCTCAGCCTCAGGTAGCGGTCACCCACCCTCAGCACTATTCCACTGTGATCCAGCAGAAGCCCTTTGTGCAGCAGGTGCAGCAGAAAAGTCGGGCTCCGCCGGGCACAGGGCAGATGGAGGCTCCCGGAGATGGACAGAGGAGGGTGACCGTTAAAGAGGAGAACTTGGACCAGGCGTACCTAGATGATGGTGAGTGTAAGTTAATGCTTTTATATTCTGTGCGAACAGGGTTATTTACAGTAAAAGGCAGGAAAAGTGATGGATTTTTACAGCGAACCTTAGCGAAAGATAAGACCTGCAACCAGTGATACGACAGTTCCTAAGAACAATTCATGGATATTTACAATATCTACGCTATGTCCTTCTCACACATCCCTCTCCGATCTACGTGCTATAGTATCACACTGAACAAAGCCAAACAGAACAGGCTTGTGCAGTTCAAACAATCCTCGCCATGAGGTGTAGCTTTGTTCCACTCAAAGTGGAAATAACAGGGATTATGAGTCATATGTTTATACTAATGCCTGTCCACCCCATTACTGTCTGACAGAGTTAATGTCAGGCCACATTCAGCAGCGGGCTGAGCATGTCTTTATTTTGCCGTTGAAGGTTCTCCAAATGATGTTTTACAATAAAGTGACCGATGACTCTGGAAGTGATGTAGTATTTTTCTTCGTTGAGCCTGTGTCACCCAAGTATCAAAGGTTTAAAGGCAGTTTGAAGTCGTCCTTGCGCTGCGTCCATTCTGCTGGTCGCAGGGGTTCGTCTGGCACCGCCACACATCAGGAAATTAGCTTTTTTTTCCCTCTCTCACTTGCAATTACAGACAGAGAGTAAGGAGAAAAAAAGTGTCACTCGCCGGACTGCCTGGACATGTTGACACTGTTATGAAGTGAAAAACAACTTCCATGGCAACCATTGTCAAACAGTGGAACGGGCTGCCTGGGAGAGCAGGGGAAAGCCTCTTTGTTTGTTATAGTTGGCCAGAGCTTCTCCTTGGCCTTATGCCCCTTGATTCTGTGGGGGGAACCCACCAGAGGATTAGCTTTTTCCGACCGCAGGATTCTGCCAATCTGGCACAAGAAATTCCTATTTGCAGCTGCTCTCCTCTAGAAATCCAGCCTGATCCCTGTAAGATAGCAGGAGGGTGGAGGGTAGTTTGCAGGAAAAGGAAAGAGGCTGTGTGTGTTTCAATGGAAAAAATGAAACGAAGAAAAAAAAAGGCCAGCAATGGAATTTGTGTTTTTTGGATGGAACTTACAGGGTAAACAGCAACAGGGCTCTGAGATGGTGAATTAACAAGGAGTTGGAGACTCCGTCAAACCTGCTGTGCCTGCTGTTTGATCCTCTCATCACTGAAAGGTGATGACGACCAGTTAGCTTCCCGCTGTGCCGCTGCATCTGTTCATTTTTAGTTCTTTTATTCAAAGAGCACATTACACCTGATGTAAAAACCTTGCAGTATATTTTCTGCCCCCTTTATCACACCTACAGGCGATACGTCGCCCACCTATATCATTCTAGGATCTAGTCACTGACTTTATAGAGAAAAAACAGGGGACTTCCCACTATTCAAAACATTTATTTGTGTGAGAAGATAAGTGAGGTCAAAAAAATCCCTCTGTTTTCTACTGCAACGCTGTGTAAGTATGCTTCAGACCACAAAACAATCATTTAAGTTAGGCCCATCAAACACATAGTCACCAAAGTGAGATTGTCAACATTAATCATCGAGACATGTATTTCAGTGTGTAGTCATTTTTGAAACAAGAGTGATGCCACATCCTGGTATTGTCACAGTGCTGTGGTCGATAACTGTCACATCTAAGAGCTGCGAGAACTGTGTCAACTTAAGTGACAACTGTTAAATGAAAGTGAGGTATTTCATTTTGTACCAAAACTTGGCTCTTGGTCTCTCCCACTCAGATGTGTCAGATGTCATGCAAGTTCCCAGGCATGTTGCTGCTCGAGCAATGACGAGAAATAAGTCTTGAGAATTCATTTATTTTATATTCAACTGCGATGTAACCTGCTTTACCTCTAGACCACAAAGGCCAAGAATGTCTGTCCTAGTGTACTGCATGCTGCATTATATGTGAAAGCAGCAAAGAGCTAATGGGACAGCTTACAGAGGCTGAGAGTGACAGATTTAGAGGGTGTGGAATAAAGCCCAGAGGCAGCAGAGCAGGTGAAATTGTTCCAGCAGGCAGAGATCAGGGCAGGAGAGATAAAGCACACAGCAACAACCTGGGGAACACACATTAGTCTCACTTCACTGGCTCCCATTTGAAAGGCTTGATCAAATACACAAATTAGCAGTATCTAGATGGTGATACAGCTGTAGTGATGCGTGCATGACGGCCACTTTAAGGCACTAATTTTTACTACAGAGACACTATATATATTTGTATATGAATTATTTCAGTACATTTGTTCATGGGGACTGGAGGATGTGTTCCAACTATAGGGGGATCACACTCCTCAGCCTCCATGAGAAAGTCTATGCCAGAGTGCCAGAGTGAACCTCGGATTTGAGAGGAACAATGCGGCTTTCGTTCTTGACCAGTTCTATACACTTGTGGGGGTGCTCGAGGGTGTGTGGGAGTTCGCCCATCCAGTCCACTTGTGCTTTGTGGACTTGGAGAAGGCGTTCGACCCTGTCCCTTGTGGCATCCTGTGGGAAGTGCTCCGGAAGTACGGGATTCGGGACCCTCTGTTAAAGGTCCTTGTACGACCGGAGCAGGAGTTTGGTTCATATTGCTCGATTGCTTGATGGACTCCGACAGGGCTGCCCTTTGTCACCGGTTCTGTTCATTATTTTTATGGACAGAATTTCTAGGTGCAGCCAGGGGCCAGAGGGAGTCCGGTTTGGGGTCCACGGGATCTCATCCCTGCTGTTTGCAGACGATGTTGTCCTGCTGGTTTCATCAAACCAGGACCCTCAGCAGGCACTGGGGCGGTTTAAAGCTGAGTGCACAGAGGCTGTGATGACAATCAGCACCTCCAAGTCTCCAAGTCTGAGGCCATGGGAAGGTGTTCCGTACCTGCCCCTCCCCAACTAAATACTACATTTTAAGCTTAATGCTAACATTAGCATGTTCACAGTAACACTGCTAACAGTTAGGTGATTAGCTGGTGTAATGTTTACCATATTCACTAGTGTGTAAATGTTAGCATGCTAGCATTAGAGTTCATTTAAAAAGTACTGGGCAAATTGAACGTGGGATTTGTTGAAGACAATGGTGGAAAATTCACAATATCACTAATGTCAGTAGGATGCATCTTCAGGGAACCTAGCCCCGGCTTCCTGTTTAATGCTACTCACACATTAGGTTCAAGTCACAGTTCTAGGCTGAAAAGTTCTCCTGCTTCCACAAACTGATTCACTCACAAACACTCACTCAGATATGCGTGCACGCACACACACACACACACACACACACACACACACACACACACACACGCGCACACACACACAGGGCCCAGCTAACCCAGAAACAAGCGAGACAAAATACTTCAAAATGGAAACAAACTTTGAAGTAGTCGTACCCAGGTTTAGGTTACATGACAATTTCTTTGCAAAAACAAAAATGGTGACAGGAAATAACGTCTTGGTTGCTTTACCAAGTTACCAACTTAGACATTAGTACTTGTTTTAGCGTCTTTTTGAAGGAAAAATTATGATGATATTGACCACATAAAAACATAGATAATAATCATGAAGAAAATGTAAATAATAGTCTTTTCTTTCTTGGAATCATGGTGTTATCCATTAGAAGTGGATTAAATTCTACTCTTCCTGCACCAATGTGGACTGCGCTTAAATCTGACCATTAAGAAGAGTTTATGAGGATTGAAAAAAATACCTTCAGAATGGAAGTATTATGAAAATATAGTTAGAAACACCAGTCACCATTTACTGCCTTTTGAGGTATCCAGAGAGTTAGCACTGTGACTCTGATGTATGTAGTACATGGGGCGCAGCTGAGGCTAGGGGGAACCTTCACAGTCTATAGTAAATTTTATGGGAATCCATATTTAAATTAAGATAATTCAGTTGTAGACCAGCAGATTTAACTAGCCATCTGACACGGTCATCCCTAAAGCCAAATATAGCATTGCTAAAATTAATTTTTAAGTTAAGTTAGCTAACATAGCTTTAACATTTATTCAAATGAAGTGTGTATCTCCCAAAGTTACTTTCCTAGTGCCTCTTTGACCAGTCACAGAATAGTAAGATAGCAAAATATTTGTGTACTAAAAAAGCTATAACATAAAAAAATAGGCCTTTTACTTTTGACTTGCAGCTGAAGTTTGGAATACACTTTCGCACAGAGAAGAATTAGTAATGATCCCCTACTATTTTTATTAGACTCATATTTGAAACGGATGGGTTTGCAGTCAGTATAGAGAGACGGAGCAATACCAGCGACCAATATCTCTTTCACTGTACATATAGGCGTATGAGTGTTGTTTCAATACAGAATGCGAGTGCAGGCAAATCGGATCTGTGGTAACGCTGGTGGTTAGCTGTCAGTCCATTCACTCTACTTTCTCTTCTCTATGGTTTTCAGCTACACACTGTCATTACAGCCTCACTTGAATCGATCCACTCATACATGCAACCGGTGAACATACTGTACGCTCTTCCACACGCAAACCCGTACACTGTACAAACATGCAAATTGTTGCAGACACACAAACACGCACATTCCAGCTTGCAGCAGGCAGTGAGTCAGCTTCTGTGCAGGGTGTCTCTCTCTGTCTCTCTCCTCCCACCGTCCAGTGGGTGCAGAATTCAGGAGCCAGACACTCACCTATTGAAGATACTAGCCAGAGTGTTCTCTGGGCCAGCCTCAAACAGCCAGTACGTGCCAACCCTTCATTGGATTCAGCAAAGCCCCACTGTATGTTGCCCTGCTGTGGCGCTCCTGCTGCTTCTCTAAGCTTGTTTTATGCTCAGGAAAAATCCTGTGGCACTGCTGTGGAGATGAAAGTGTCTTTAAGGCATTAGGTGTCAGAGGGAATTTCATTTCAGACTAAAATAAACAGGGGCGCTGATGTTGTGACGACAGCAGAGCACACGGTTTGGCTGCTCCTACAGTTTTGCAAGTCTCCAATGCTGCTTTGGCTATAAAGTGTGTCAGTGTTGAGCAGCTGTAAAGTTGCTTCTCTTTAACATCTGCTACTGATCAGATACAAAGGCAGAAGGCTACAAGAGAAAGATCCGTAGACACAAAAGGTGCATATCTGTGTTACTTAAGAAAATGCCATCAAGGCTACTTTTTTAGGCGGGTTAGCTTGTCTGTCCTCCACAGTCTTATCTGCTGAGAGATGCTGATCTGGGGGTGAGATGGTGTCTGATTTCACTTTACGTGACTTTTATTAGTTGTAACCTTTGACTGGCTTCTATGTAAATCAAGGCTCTAAATAGAGAGTACAAATCCATCCAGTATGAGCTTAAGGAAATTGTTAAAAATAGTTTGACTTATTCACCTTCAGTATATTGCTGCTACACTTATTCAGTGTTTGTACATTCGGTTTGAGGCTACAGCTAACAACCAGTTAGCATAATTTAGCTCAAT
>OMLM01000319.1:1610-24754 GCA_900302695.1 Helostoma temminkii | reverse complement strand
GTGGTCTTCTTGCCTTTTCGAAGTTCAAAATACCCAAAGATTATAGTATAGCAAGTATTGTTTTGTGTATATATTTGAATTTTGACACACCCATGATGACAAAGATTATGCTTAAAGCCAAATGCTTGCCTACAGTATATGCAGAAACTTAGTGCTTGCTGAGCACTCATTGTATTTTCTGTAATTGCTAAGATGCTGTAAGCACAATAGGGATATACAACATGAATAACATATAATAATAATTTGCTAATACAGCTGCCTTTGGGAAAAAAATTAATATTTTTGTAGTTTTATAATATTTAACTGGGTGAATTGGAGTTTATTAAAATGTGTATAAACTTAAGGAAAAAAGTAAAGTCAAAAAACAGAAGAAAAACAGAAGCAAATGTAAGACTGAATGTCAGTGTTTCATATTTGAAATGGACCTATTTGATAGAAAATAAGATTATATTTTGTAACATTGAAGCTAATATTGATGTATTGACGCCTTTTCTCTTTGAGCCAGTACAGCACAGCACAAGTGCATTTGACATTTCTTGAATGTAATCTATATGAAATAATTTTCCCCTTCTCTGTAAATATTAGAAACACGATTATCCATGTTAAGAGACAGTTTTACTAAAATACAATGATTTCTGTCATGTTTCTTTATCTGATGCTTATGTTTATAATATATAAATTTTTCAGTTATTATTATCACTTGTTTTAATATACACCTTTTTTTCTGAAGGGAATTATGATCATTTACATAAAACTTTTTAAAGTATGCCCTTAATAGGTTATATTTTTCATATATGTTTATTATTATTATTTTACGATCCTTTAAGACGCATTTGCTAATGAATTAATACTCTTGTTTTATTTTCTGTGTTGTGAAACATTTGTGCCTCTTGAAAAAGTCTTTCATGCTATTTTTGTATCGTCAAAAGTAGCAATAAATAATAACCATATACTGTATATCATGACTCTTTTTTTATTAATAAAACAACAATAACAATAATAATGTCCTTTATCAGTCCTAATATGGAAATTATTGTTGGAGGGCACTCTTATGGGGTTTAGTGTACTGTATGTACTTTTGCAGTTTCTTTCAATGAATTAATGAACAAAGTAATACATTATTCAGATATTACACTGCATCTACAGCATGTTCTGCACTCAGATAGTACTGTCAGTGTGTACAGTAGAGGCTCTTCTTCTCTGTGGTAAATCAAAGTAAAATAAGGAGACTCAGAGCAGACAGTGACTCATCAAGCTTTCACCTCCTGTCCTGGGCCAGGAAAACACACTCTCTTGGGAGGCCAGTGTTTGTTTATAATTTTGCAACATAAAATATTCAGAACTTAGGAGTGAACCTAGTAATATTGTTCTATTTACATAGGTGCATGTGATCAAGGGCAGCACACACAGTTTCAAACTCTATTCCTGCCTGAAATAATAATAAAGAAAGAGGACTCACATGCTCGCGACGCGTAGTTGCTATGGTGACAGCTTGTTTGGTGTTTGGTCCTCGTGTCGGGAGGAGGTCTTTGTGAATGGACTTTGTGTTCAGGAAGTCTCTGGTTATGACATCACCGCGGGTGAAAAAGCCTCACGTGGGCCTCTCTGCATGAGCCTTGTCCAGCCCACAGAGACAGATATGCCACAGTGACTCACGCGCCCTTTAGCGCTCCATGGTGTAATGAGTCTGGACCGTACACAGAGTCACTGGGCGAAATCGAATAAGAATGTAATACACAGTGAGCTTGGCATTTCATTCAGCTCACTTTTGTGTTATTTCATCATATTTGAAAAAAAAGTGGAACTGAGATCATTGTCACACGAAGAGCACCAGGCCACATCATTAGCACAGCTTTGTTGGTGCCACACACAAATGCAGATTTTAAAAAGCACGATGACTTTATATACCCTTTCTTTTTTTAATCACCCATGTGTGGTGTCTTGGTGTGGTGCAAACAGAGAAAACTGAATATTAAGAAGTGACAGGGTCAGCTGCAGAGCAACTGTATAATGGGCTGTTTGTGTGGAATAAACATGACTTTGTCCAGTTGCAGACGCTTCTGAAAACTCAACATCATTTTCTCAGAGACGTGAGTCAGTTTCCTGGGCTTCAGGTGCACAAATGCTCCTCTGAATACTAAAGGAGTTATTTGAACACAGACGAGTTAAAATATTACCCAAATAAAAGCAGCATCATAGAAATGAATGATGTCCTTGTTAATCTGCTGTCTCCCAAGCCTACTCTAGATTATTTTTATTAAAGTTCCAGACAGGGCCACATTTTGAAAAGGACGTTACATTCAGATTTAAAATGCTCCATTTGGGATAATAATTTGCATGATATTAAAAATATTATGTTAACTATAAGAGATGTCAACTTTATGTGATTTGATATGGAATATACATATACTTATAATACAATAATAAATAATACTAGAAATATCAACTCTTTATAAATCCCAATAGTGATAAAAAAATGTGGCAGAGGTGATATCCATCATCGACCTTTTTGCAAATGCTACAAAAACATTAACATTATTATTTATTCCATTTTTTATTTTAATGTTATGATTAAGGGTGGCATGGTGGTGCAGTGGTTAGCACTGCCGCCTCACAGCAAGAAGCTCCTGGGTTCAATTCCCGGGGTTGGCCAGGGTCTTTCTGTGTGGAGTTTGCATGTTCTCCCCGTGTTTGTGTGGGTTCTCTCCAGGCACTCTGGCTTCCTCCCACAATCCAAAGACATGCAGTCAGGTTAACTGGGGACTCTAAATTGCCCGTAGGTGTGAATGGTTGTTTGTCTATATGTGGCCCTGCGATGGACTGGCGACCTGTCCAGGGTGTACCTCGCCTCTCACCCGTATGCTGGCTGGGATAGGCTCCAACACACTGATTTTACATTGACAGACCAGATGATCAGTACACATAACCTGGATATGAATGATGAATGTAGAAAACACTGTGCATGGTAAGTACAACCACTCTGCTGTGTTGTAGTGACAACTAGAGCAGCTCGGGAAAACGTGGCGAGCTCTGCTGATGTCCTGCAGAGGGAGACAAGAACTCGTGCATGTAATTCAGGAGCACAAGGAGCTGTTCAGCACCACTCAACTGGAATCAAGAGGCAATTACCGAGGTGCATTATAGAACACAAGAGCTGCCTCTGCACCGCAATGAGAATACTTCAACACAGTGTATGTTTTACCACTGAACTGGCAAATTCAGTCACTTCAGAACTGCAGACTGAATCTAATGAAGCATGTATCAGCAGCTTACAAAAACTTCTTTGACAAAACAGCTGCGTGCTTTACTTGCTTTCTATTGTGCAGCCCAACTGCAACATATTCAACTACTTAAACCATTGTAGAAGTTGTAATGGATGTAATAGATTTTTTGTCATGTCAGCTCATGAGCAATCTGGGAAAAGTAGAACATTTGGGCAACTCATAAACATATGAGGAAAAAAACGTCCTTAGCTAAAGGATAGTGCCTTTTTAATTAATAATTAAAGAAACTTTACACAGAAACATTTTTATGTACTTCAGAGATACACTAAACAAATTTGTATATATAATTAAAAATTCTGATTATAGTCTATAAGTATACTCTGGTTATATTGATAAGTATATGGAAACACTCCTCCCAATGGTAAAACTTTGTAAAGAAACAATTGTTAATGTTCCAAATTAATCATTTGCCATAAGTTGTTGTGTGATATGGTGTTTTGCCTTGTTAAAAACAGCAAGCATAGCAGGTAACTAAGTAATGGGCCATACTCCTAGCAGTGGTAATGTTATATAGTTACACCTGTCCTACCTACACTACAGCACAGTGATATGAGAAATATTCATCATACAGAACATTTTAAAACTAGTGATTTTTAGCTAAAACCAACACCCAGTATTAAAATGAATAAATACTGATATAACTACTGTAAATAAACAAATTCATAAATCTGTGTCCTCTGAATCAGGAATACAGCTAACAAACAAAGACCAACATACAAATCAGCCACAAAGGTCCCTCAGCATGCACTTGTACTGTTTTCACACATTAAAATGTCAGTGATAAACGTCCTCATGCAGAGAAAACTTTCCCTTTTACATCTGACACACACATACAAAGATGTGAAGAGCAACTGTTGAAATGGTTTATTATTATCTGTCGGTGAAATCCCACTCTCGGCTCTGAGGTGAACAGTGACATCAGCTCTGAAGTGGCCCCGGTGCTCATTAATTCAGAGGAAACTGTGGTAAATACAGCTGCCGCCCACCAACAACAACACAAGCTGAATGCTGATCCATAGTTCATTTCTATACTTCCCTCCACCGGCAGCAGTGTCAGAGTTCCTGAGTTTACATAATGCTTCCTTCTCACTGCAGTTCAGTTCTGACTGGAGAGTAATTGGTTAGATATTCATAGCTAGTCTGGATCTGGGTGCAAAATACAACTTTAAAGTAAAAACATGACAAGAACCTCATCTGTTGGTATGGTTTAAGTGAATATTGGAAATTGTAAAGCTGCTGCAGTGGCAGATCTGCACCCCAGACTGATGCTCTGTGATGTTTTATTAAAGTAATAATATCACCACCAGGTTCAGATATCATAAATCTACCTTCCCAGAGTTATTTCAATTTTCTATGTCTTTTGCATCAACATACCTCTTGGTCTTTCTACACTTGGTACAGTAATTCCCCACAATGACTTTCAGCAACCACCAGTGAGTGTGGACTTTCAATCCAATGTGAGCGTATATGTGGGTGCAAGCATGATAATAGACTACAGACAGTGAACATTGCAGCATGCAATGATGATAGCTTACCCCCTTGCTCCTGTAGTTCCATTGAATTGTTGGTGGAGAAAACAACTTGCCAGCCCCTGCACCAAAAGAAAGTGTCTTAGTTTCCCTGTACTGTAAATCAATAAATATGTGTGACTTGATAATGAAACAAAAAGCATTTGTGTGGGACTAAAATATGTGAAACCACTGATGTGCTGTAAGAATATTTTTGAAATAGATGATTCAAATATATGATATCTATGATGACATGTTGGTCATGGGAAACCAGAAACCACCAGCCTGATGAGTTGTGGGACATGTTTTCATTTTGATGGTTGTGCTTTTGACGCTTGTGCTGGTCCGCACACAGAAGAAAGCATGTACAGCTTTAGAACAAATACGCTAATGTTAGCATGCCTGCTAGATATCAGTTACCACTGTCATAGTGAGCATGGCTTGACTTTAGCATTTAGGTCACAGCCTCATGGAGCTGCTAGCACAGCTACATAGTGTTCATGCTATTATTTATTTATTTATTTTTCCTAGAGTCTAAAAGGACACCCCAGGGGTTACAGTCAGTGTCACTGGTGACAAAACAAAGAAGAAGAAGAAGAAAAAAATATATATATAACTTGAGCTGTAAATAAGCACAACAGCATGCAGCTCATCCATCAAAGGCTGAATGTACATGCTGACTTTGACAAATCTACCAAGAACAGAGCAGCATCACAAGGTCAGTTTGAGGTGAAGTGCTCTGCACAAATATACACATCAGCAATTCTTTATAGGAGAGTGAAGAGACAGATGTCTGCACACAAAAACAAACGCAGTTTCCCTTCCGTGATCTTTTTGCCCACTCTTATGTTAAATGTCACCAAATAACCAACACAACTCAGAAGTACCACTAACAAAGTGATGTGGCCAGTACAGCTGTGAATCTGCTGTATCTTACTGTTTATCAGAAACAAATGTATTTTTTGGTGTTTGTTTGCCACCATGCAATTAGTTTCTGTACGTCACAGATGTAATATTGTGTTGACTGTGTGAAAGCATTTGCTCACTATAGGGTGTTTTTTAATTGCTGTCATTGAGAGAGTGCTGCCAGTAAGTCAAATCACGCAGAACTCTGTTCTGATGATGGGCTCTCACATTTCACATGCACTCAGCTGCAGGGAGCGTCTCAGAGGAGAATGAAAGTGGCATCTGTGGTTTCATCTCAGAAGTAAAACCATTTACCAGCTACTTTCTTCCCATCCGCAGACCAACGCTGATCCTTATCTCTGTTTACATTTCAAACTTAGAGAAAAAAATGCATATAAAACACACAAATTGGCTACACCAATTAAAAATATTAAATAAATTGTTCTAATCTAAATTCAACAACATCGGTTGAATTGACTTATCACAGCTGTTTTTCGGAAGGGGTTGCACACAAAGTTTATCATGTAGCAAACAGAACGGACAGCATTCGACACATGAACCAGGTTTTGAGCAACGTGATCTGTATCATGGAGCGCTCCACTGTGCTGTAGGACTGTGTCTAATTGCATTAGTTAGTCAGGATAATTGAAAAAACACCTTGTGTGGACACTGAGGTGCCGTGTGATCCGATGACATCATATGAAAGACATCATTGATTGGATTGGTATGAAATAGCTCAGCATAAACTGTAATAACTGTTAATCCCTTAATGTTTGACGTACTGCAACACCAAAATCAAGCCAAAACGTCAGTTTCTCTAATGCTTTTTGGTTTATGACCATGTTACTAAAACTAGTAGTTACTTGCACAGCTCATTAATTAATTTGCAGAAATCTCTGATTTACATCATGAAACACCTTTTAAATAACTAAGATTCAATGATAATGCATGTGGAGTAAAGTCTCATGTTTATTTCCAGCATCCTCATTATGGTAATTTTTTATGTACCTATATTTTAAACTTTGTCTTGTTTGGAATTCAAATGCCTGTGCTTGCATTCACTAACTCCATATTGCCCTAAGCAAAAACTGGAGGGAAAAGGATCCATCTGTTGACTTGGAAACAGAAACCAAAGGCCTCCTGTTCCTTTATCTCACCTATACATTAAGCTCGAGACCTAATTTACATCCAGAAGAGACTGTCTCTAATAGCATGGATCTGGTGTATTTGGTGGATTCTCAGCAAATTATATGGAATATATTATTATTATCATGGCACACTGTTTGCATACTAGCTAGCTTAGCATACCAGTTACCTCAAACATGCGGTTTGGTATAGTAGGTGACCGAGGCAGCTGATTCACTAATGGTAACAGTGAAGATATGAGGATGAGTCAACCATCTGAGAATTCACCCCTTGCTTGGGGGAGTCAAAAGTAACTTTAAAGTATGTTAGGTCACTTTAAAGTTAGTTGTAGGTCAGGGCTAACATTGATACGTGTCCCCTGTCACGTAAGGGGAGCCAGCATATTTATAACAGCACAACCTGAAATTCACTGTACTGAAGGATTCAGTGAAAGTCC
Source organism: Helostoma temminkii (assembly GCA_900302695.1). Classification (NCBI taxonomy): domain Eukaryota; kingdom Metazoa; phylum Chordata; class Actinopteri; order Anabantiformes; family Helostomatidae; genus Helostoma; species Helostoma temminkii. The sequence goes on along the minus strand of OMLM01000319.1, from coordinate 17,474 downwards.
ACACATTTAACATGATTACTGGGCTTCCATAAGAATGCTTATCCATGTTTTTTTTTTATCATTTTTTTATCTATCTATAATAAGTTCTGAAAGCAATACAGATTTGGATTTATGATTTATTTTTTATTACAGATGTTTACCAATTATATGAGGAGGAAAAACAGGAACCATCATGGAAAGACAAATCCCTACACGGTATGTACCACCGGCAGATTAAAGAAGTAGCTGAAGGTTGAGCATGACCGAGCTAAGATCCTGGACTTCAAGACACAGATGTACAAACTGGTAATGGCTAATCAACTGGACGTAGTAGTGGTGGACAAGCAGAGGAAGGAGGCCATAGTGGTTGATGTAGTGATCCGAAGCAATGGCAACATCAGGAAAAAGAAACATGAGAAGCTGAAAAAATACCAGGGGCTAAAAGAAGAATTAGAAAAAATGTGAAAGGTGAAGGCAACAGTGGTCCCTGTGGTTATCTGAACACTTGGGGCTGTGACTCCCAAACTGGGAGAGTGGCTCCAACAAATACCAGGAACAACAACTGAGATCTCGGTTCATAATATTTATAATTTTTTATTCTTCATTTCTAATTGCTTTTCATCCTGTTTGGGGGGCGGACTGCATTTCTACTCTTTATGTTTCTTGTTACTTCCATAGCCAATTAATTGCCCATTTCAAACTTCTTTCAAAGGCATAAATCATATTAGGTTTAATGCCAATTAGGTTTCACGTCAATGTAGTTGCCATGTTTTTGGGAAGTGGGAGAAAACTGGGCCACCTGGAGTAAACCCACACAGACGTGGGGAGAACAAGCAAACTCCACACAGAAAAGACCAGGATTGAGTTGCACCAGCTTTGGTACAACAGTGCTCATAAATTTCTCCAGACATGTCTAGTTTAGGAAAACAGTTGGATACATAGTGGTGAAACCTTTTTCTTTTTTAAAATTATTTAAAAAACTGAATGTTTCAGCAGATACCACTTGATTAACCCCTTACCTTCTTCTTTTCATCTAGAGAATGGATCTTGTAATGCCTTGTAGAGCCACTTCCCGGTCCCTAATATTCCTCATGAGTCTAAAAGAAGGTGAAACGTAGTTAAAATACTTATTATCTCACTAAATGATACTGATGTGCTGAGTAACAGATGCAGAAAAAGTTTATCTTCATAAAAACAGGAAGGTTAAAGAGTTTAAGAGGGAAAACCAAAAATAGGTCTTGTACCATGAACATCCAGTAATCAGAGTCAGTTTTTTTTGTAAAACCATGTGGATTTCCATCACAATCATCATCCTTATCATCATCATCATCATCATGGAGGAGGTGGTCAAGCACTGGACCCAGGAGCTCATTAATGTAGCTGGAAACAAAACATACCAACATGAAGCTTTTCTGTGAACTTTCACAATGCACCTTTTATAGCAGTGTTAGCAAATGTTTTACAGCAGCCAAACATAGATGATATGTCATCCAAGGAACCCAAACAAAATGTCTAGCACTAGAATATTTTTTTAGTAATGTGCCTTGAAAAGGTTCTAAAAGAAAAGCCTGACTGTGTTTTCTACCAAAACTTTAGCTAAATTATCTGGTAACTAAAACACAACTGACAAGAACCAATGACTGTAATTTTTTTCAGCAAACTGAGTCCAGACATTCAGGGAGGTTTCATTGATGCAGTACAACTTGAGCTATTAAGACTAGAGTGGAGAGCAAGGAGAGAGTCCTGGTCTAGTGAAGTACTTACTGTGGTGTAGTCATTTAGCGCTGGGAAGAGCACAACACCAAATATCATCAGTGCCATTACGCAGCCCAATGACCAGATGTCTATGGCCTCAGAAAATCTTAGACCCAACATAATCTCTGGAGCCCTGGATGTAGATGGATTGACGAATACAGTCATGTTTTAAGAATTAAAGTAAGTGGTAACTTATTGTACAAACTGAACAACAGCTGCAGATGAACAGAAGACATTTCAGTTTCCAAAATGAGCAGTGTTTCTACCTGTAATATGGTGTTTGGTGAACGCTGCCCTGCCTGGCATGACAGCTATAAATTGCCAAGCCAAAGACAACCAGCTTTACTTTGAACAGCTGTCTCACATCATCCACCATCATGATGTTTTGTGGTTTTACATCAGCATGGATCACGCTGGTCATTTTTAGGGCATCAAATGCTGTGGCCAGCTGCAAAAACAACATTATTAATACTAATATAATAAAATGTATCTATGGAAAACTGAGTTCCAAGCAAAGGTTAGTTTTTTATTCATCAAGTCAAATGAAACAAGGTCAAAATAAGAACCACAGTTAAAAAGTGACTTAGCTTTAAGCTTCTAGTTGATGCCGATCCTGTTGGACGACAGTTCTAACGTCCCCCAGACACACAGGACACTGGACATTCTTTAGGTACTAGGGTTGATGCATCAGACAGATTCTACTCTTTACCATGAACTAAATAAATAAAACTGACACATCAGTGACATGAAAGCAAACAGCAGAGTCACTTCACAGTCACTCACGGTTGCGTCTTTAAATCGGTTTAAAAGTTGATGTCAGTAACAGAACTTGTTTCAATGTTTCTTGTCAGTCCAGTTGAACTGAGTACAATAGACAGGAAGTTCTAGAACATCTTTATGTCATGAATAGTTCTAAAGTTCTTCGGTTTTCAAGTTATTGATGTAACCTCACATTATTTTAAATCAAAACAAGGTGCAGCAACGCATTTTAGGAAGCGGTTGTAACTTAAAGATATGACATATGTAACGTTGAGTTTGCTGCATATACAGTGGGTAACAATAACCTTCATTCATATTGTATTTTAAAGCAAAGGGTACTTTAGGTAGTACTACAATACTGCGTCAGACATGATAGTATAGTGTAATAATTTTGTCCAGCACTGAATTCTCTATGGTATTAGAAACCAGCAGGTTTTAAAGGAATAGTTCAGTGTTTTAGGAAATATGTTTATTCATTCTGTGGTGAAGAATTAAATTAAAAGTGAAAGCATTAGTAGTACTCTTACATCTATTACATTTACATTATGCCCACCACCCACAGAGGCTGCTGATTCCTACAGAGCTGTTTCCCCTATGCAAAACTAAGAAAACCAGCTGGATGGCTGTAAACACGACATTGATCTTTTCATGCAACTCATATTCCCTAAAATGTCTTAAGACCACTAAACTTGGTGATATTGTGGCTCAAAACCTGTGGTCTTACATTGCACTGAGATACTCATGCAAATTTCAGGATTGACAGCACAGTTTGTCAGGTGGATAATTGCTGTTTTTACACACGTGTGTGCAGCTCCTGGAGTTCACTAGGATCTAAAGAAAAAAAACTAATTATGTTTTTGAATTACATTTGCATGTGTCACACTGTAGTGTGTAACTGATTGGATTTAGCTTTGGAGTGTTGAGTGAATTCTGCACAAAATGAGGGAGAATATGTACGACCCTCATTCTGTACATCTTCACTCTCAGTTCTTACAGCATAGCTATGGAGTGTTTCAGCTGAAATGCAACATGGGTGCCGTGGAGAGCAATACAATTATAGCAACAAAAATCATCTGTCATATAGGAACTTCAAATTCTATTAAGACCAACTTGAAAAAGCAAAGACCATCCATTGAGCACCTCTACATTACTGCAACTAATTATTACTTCTGCTGATTAGAAAGTTACTGGCTTTGTAAACTTAAAATAGTCAAAAATATTTACTGGAGCACCACTCTTTACCAAATTCATAACACTAATTTGAAACCAACTACAGGACTACAGGCATATGTAGCACTGATGAAATAAATACTATAGGCTTTGCCACTGAGGCACATAATGATATAACATTACCCAGCGTAACTTGAAAGAGCAGAGAAGATTAAACATCTTCAAAGTCAGTACTTTTATGTTAGTACTGCAATTTATCACATATATATTTTTATTTAATTCTTCCACCACTGTTTGTATCTATTTAAAGTCTCTTTTTTTGAAACAGCCTGCTGCCTTGCTAGTGTTTCTGTGTGTGTTGCACAGAAAGAGAACATGAGTGTGTGTGTGTGTGTGTGTGTGTTCACACGTCAACACAATCACTCGCCCCCTCTCTCTCCTTATATGTATGTCTGCATCAGCATCGAAATAACAGACTCAATATTATAGCATTATTTGATATTAGCCTTAGTAGTAGTAGTATTATTAGTAATAGTAGTGGTAGTACTACATGTGTTTTTACCTAAAATTATTTTGATCAGTTAATACATTATTTATATTTATGTTTCATCTAGTTGCATACTATATACTGTATGTTACCAAAGCACTTGCAGTTTTGCAGCACAGTTAAATGTAGTTACAGATATTGTAGTGAAACCATGATATTTTTGCTTGAGGTTATCATACTATTTGGCACCAAAAGGACAAAAGATATTCACAAGTCAATAACAAAACTGTTGATCATTTATTGTTTGTTCTAATACATACACTTCCATTATGCTAAACTTATAGTTTGTTCACGGGGGTAAAGGTTGAGTTGCCCCATATGTTATGATCTATAGTGGAGCATGAGATTCACATGTTGACATTTCAGCTGCAACACATGACAAATGTTGTGTTCAGGTCGTGTTCTGCTTTTTTTACATAGAAATTGTCTTTCTGTATTTTGTAATACACAGCGATGATGGGCAGCACTAATAAAGAACTTCACATGTTATTTCACTGCAACAGCATAGTTAGTGGATGGGTCACGTTCACTGCAGCTGCTAGACAACGTCATATGGTATTACGATTGTATTTGTCATGTTTTGCTGCTGTTACAAAGAGCCTATAAAGTCAGAATTTACAGGATTTATTAGCAGTCTCAGTAATACATAACTATTAATAACCACTGTCACAGAAACAAAGGACTCCATTAAATGGCACACAGCAGAGCAGACAGAGGAAGGCCTGCACAGATTGCACCAAGAGGGGAGCTGTTATTTTGCACAGCTATAATCAAAGCCATAGTGATCAGCAGACCTGCTGAGTTATAAACTGACATCTCTTTAGCACTGACAACAGACGTTGACTTCTCACAATTATAATCGTAGAGACCACAGAGAGGCGGAACAGAATAGAAAAAACCAAGTGAGTGAGAAACCACAAATATGCACTACTCTATTTAGCAATCTGAATTTCTGTAAAGACTAATCAAGAAAAAACACACTCCAAATAAAACAAAAGAAATGTAGGAACTGCCTTTGATGAATTAATGATCCCAGACTAATTGAGTATTGAGTTAATCTAAGCCCTCTGACAAAGAGATCACATTCAGCGTCCAGGCAAAAGGCAGTGGCTTATACTCCCCATTGACTTCAGTCTAATTAGAAATCAGATCGGAGGTGTTGCAATAACAGCATTTGCATCATAATACAAATGCTTTTCCTGAAATGACAGGAATGGCAAATAATAAAATGAGCATCATTTGAACTTAGTAACCTAAAGACTTGATTTGACAAAGTGTTCATATTTCTGTCAAATAGAATATACAGGGGAAAAAGCCACAGTTTCCTCTTCGTCATAAATATTTATATTTTATATCACGTCTTTACCACATACACTCTCCAAATTCAGCTCATAGCAACAATGTGGTATCCATAGAAACTGAATAAACTTAAAACAAAGGATATTTTTTCTCGTCTTCTGGGACACTAATTCTCTAAATAGGGATGGATACTCTCCCTAAGCTAATTCCTTGTATTTGCTTATGCACTGTTTGAGGAGCTTCTGTTTTAAAGTAAATGACAACTGTATCCAAAGAGGATTTTTGACTGAGATCTCTTCCTGATATATGCAACACATAATAACACATATTCATTCACTTCTCTGACACATTATCATAAAACAGTAAGGATAATTGTTGATCCTGGAAACAGCAATTGACTAAATAATCATAATGTTTTGCTTCTTCAGTACCGATTTTTTAAACATATCACAGGATCTTTCTTAGCATGTTTGTCAGTTGTCATTGAAAGGTAAAATATTCAAATGGCCATACAGCTGAGCACTGAAAACTTGCAATAACTGACTTTTTTGTCAAGTGGGAGCAGTGGAAGCAAGTTGAGTGGTGAGAGACAGTGAGAGATAGAAAGGTGGGTGTGGGAAGCTTTTGTATGTTTGCATGATAAATAGGCCCCGACTCAACAGAGGTGGAATCCTTATAGACAGCCTGTCTCCAGTTTATCATGCAGCTCTTTCATCTATCCCCAGAAAAATCAGACCCAATTCACACATCCACCAGGTTGGCTACAGTTAACAACCCACATTTATGTAGGTAGGAGGGGTTGTCAGCAGGATGACTTTTCCATCGACTCACACCCTCCCCTTCCCTTGTCCACATAATGAGCTCATTCATGGCAGGTGTGAAGTGAAACCAACCTGGAGGATAAATTTGTGGTCTCCTGTCAACTTTCCTCAGACTGATAAAGCTACTTGCATGAGTAGTGAAACTTCTCTGCCTAACAAGAGAGAAGTCCAGTTGCCATGGCTCTTTCAGATCCAGATCCCATTCTCTTGAATGTGATATCACAGTGATGCTTTGTGGGAACTAAGGAAATTTCCTAAAATTTGGCGCATATACATTCTTGGACACAAGGATGAACTAATCAGATTTTGGTTAAGATCGCTGCCTGTCCTTTCCATGTGAATGTAATTTCTCAGGAACACTTAGAGGTCATTTCATTTACTATGTTGCATCCATTGGGACTCATGGATGAACTGATTAGAATATAACGAACAGTTACTGTATGTAGATATCCAGCAGTTATAGAGCAACATTATTATTTAGCTGAAGCTATGTTTCTATCATTTAGATGAACATTACACATTCACCCCTGTTTAGCTGGTTTTGTTGTTGTTGTTTTTTGTTTGTTTGCTTTTTCTGTGTGTGTCTACCAGCACCTAAGGAGAATATCTGCTCACCTGCTAATCACACTTTTTCTGGTGTTTGGTGCTGAGTCAGTGGCAAACAGCTTCCAGCTCAACCCTGTCTCCTGGAAATTGGTGTTTAAATGCAACTTGTTTTCAGCAGAAAATATTATTTTAAGAAAACATATTGTTGACAGTGAAAGATGCAATACAGGGCAAGTTGTGATTATCTATCAACAAATGTTAATTGACTTTTTTTTTTTCACCAAATTATGCTAGCTAACAGAAATGGTTGTATAAAGAAATTCATATCACTAGTTTGAGGTTAGGGTAAGATTGTGGTCTGATTTAATACAGAAGAGTATGCACATGCTTAAGTGCTTTTGTTATCTACTGTAAACCTGACCACAAACTCAGGAGTCAGGATGCCTCATTTACTCGTTTGTTCGCTGATTGCTCTTCTGGCTCATTTTCCTCTTTGCTCTTCCTGCTCCCCTCCTCTATATCGGTGCTGTCCAGTGATTACCTCTCATTCCCTACACCCGCACACCTAGCATAGGCCAATTTAATCCTTGGAAGTTTCGTCTGGGGTGCATGAACTCCCAAGGCTCTCCTCTGCCGTAATGTCACACTTGGGGGCTATGTGCCCTGGGTGAATGAACTGATAGGAGGGGGGCTATGACACGTGCCATGCCGGCGGCCATGATAAGAGGGGGGTCATGACACCGCCCTCTATAACACGTGCCATCCACGACACGCACCATCCGTGGCAGGTGTTCCATGAGAACTGGCATCTTAGAAACAGCATAAGAGATTCTGGCGTCCGGACCCTGGCTCGCTTTATGAATCTATGAAACCTATCTTGTACCATGATATCTGCTGTCTGTTGTGTTTTTGGAGGATGTTCTTGACAAAGTTTATGCGTACATGTTTTTTGTCTGACGTGTTTTTGGGTACAAGCAGCCATTAGCCCAACAGCGACTCTACTCACCTGTTGATGCCTGTAATTATACTCACCTGTGATCATTTTCTTACGAACCTGTGTGTCTACACTATCTTCTCCTCTTCTCACCTGTTCCTCTCTGGCTTATACCTTCCACCTCCAATGTGATTCAACCCGGACTGCTCCCGAACCAGCTGAGGCTCGAAGCAGCCACCACGCTCTCAGCTTGGTATTCTCATTCTCCAATTTTAGGTCTTTGTTTTCTTGGTTTAGATCTGTTCTCAACTCTCTATCCTGTGTCCTTGGGAACTCTGACATTGTATCTGTCTTGTGGTTTTCCCTTGCACCAGCTATGGGCAGCCGGTCTCTTTATCCTCCTCTATGTTCATCCTTAATTAATTAATTAGCATAAACCTTGTTAAAACTGTGGTGCAGAGTCTTTTCTGGCTCCAGATAATTTATTGAACACTTGCAGGATGTAAATTAGTCTAGTGTCTGTGTTTTTATATGTCCACCATTTGCCACACTTGACAACATTAATGTACTCAAAAAGATTTGTAATAAATATGTTAGAGAAGGGATTTCCAAAATAGTGAATCAAAACAGGAAATCTCTGTAAAGCCAAGGGGAGCTATAGATTTGGTGGTGATTCTTGGTAGTTGTTTGATACTTTGTAATTACAAAAATACCTTATACTTTAATGCCTTTTTAAGACCTTTTTAGCAATATGCAAGTGAAAAGCATTTCTTCTTAAGTTATGGACTGTAGCTTTAACCAGCATTGGGTTACACTCAGCACCTGCTTGTTACTGCCTGCAATCATTCATTAACACAGGTAAATTAATATTCAGAGCCAGAATATATGAAGTTCCTTCCAGTGGCCTTCAACTCTGATCCTCAGGATTTAGGATCCAGCTGGAAGCTGCAGCTTTAATCCAGTCTTAGACAGAGGTGGCCCTTTTTGATTACACAAATGAAGAAGGACATTTGCATAATTACATAAAAATAGTGCCTCATAATTTAATATCAGTCAAAACACCTTTACTCAGACACCACTATATACAACTCCATGTGCTGCTCATGACTGGCAGAACATTAATGCACTTTGTGCTACATTTTGTTGGATGTGCCACTGAACTACTGCTTCTTCAAAAGACCTTCGCAGTAAACTGATTCTGCCATTCAGTTCACAGACCTCTGCACCAGAGTGACCCGCGCTATCATGTCATTTTCAAGAAGTACAGTGTGTGAGTCTCATTTTCACAACTCTCCCAAATATCAGATGACAGTGTTTCCACAGGGATGACTCCTGCTGCTCTCTGTGAAGCCAAAGGTCATCAGCTGCTCACCGTCATCACGATGAGAGTCTTAAAAGGTGGCTGCCCAGTTGGAATCCTCACTTCTCCTACAGTGATTTCTTCTAAGGATCAGTGAAGGAAATCACTGTTATCATAATGATTAAAAAATGATTATTTTTCAAGATTAGATGAACATTAACTTTGATGTAGGAATTAGGAGTTTTCACATTTTCTGTATCTCATGAATGAATTATGCTTAGTGAAGGCATTTTATACTCCAACCGTACTCTTATATCTAGTGCACCAACTTTTCAGGCCCCCAAATGCATAACTAAGCTTATAGAGAACATTAAATTACTAATAAAGTTATTCATCTGCTGGACAAATTTTGTTAATACAAAAAAGATTATTAGGCAAAGATGTATTGTACAAGGGCGGCATGGTGGTGTAGCGTAGCACTGACATCTCATAGCAAGAAGGCTGGGTTCGATTCCTGGGTCAGCCAGGGTTCTTCTGTGCGGAGTTTGCATGTTCTCCCCGTGTTTGCGTTAGTCCTCTTGGGCACTCCGGCTTCCTTGCGCAGTCCAAAGACATGCAGTCAAGTTAATTGGAGGCTAGACAAGTAAATCCTGCATGGCACTCACAACAGTGTGAGATTTCTTTTTTGCTCTTATAGCACACCAATACTTAAAATAAAAAGATGAATTGTGTAGGAATAAGAATGGGTAGAAGTACACATCTCATAAAGTAGTAGTAGGCTTGAAGGTGGAGTAAAACCCAAAACACGTACATATAACAAGCAGATTTATTTTACATAGCAGGCATCTTGACATTTAAACTTGAATTGCACCTTTGTTATTGTATGTCTCTGCCAATCAGTCAAGTTGCAGTTTATATGCATGGACATTCAGTTCATCCATGAATGCAAGTGGACATTGTGCCAGATATAATGAAGTTACCTCCAGGCATTCCTGAGAATTTACATTCATGACAATGGGACAGATATGAGGACATGGTAAACCTGACCTTTCATCACTAATCTATCAGTCCATCTATCCATCAATCTAATCAGTTCATCCTCGACTCTGAGTGGACATTTGTACCTTCATTAGACTTAGACATACTGACATGAAGATGGATGTAAAATCTGATAACATAAAAGCTTCTGTCCATGGCTGGAGGCATAGCAACTTTGGGGGTCTTTGTTCCTAGGACAGACCTGTAAATGTGAATTGTTGTTATAATGATGTTTAAAAGAAGGATTACAAAATGTTACAATTTGTTCAACTTTTAAAACCTGCCTGGTAATCACCATTATTTGTGACAGGCACTATAATTTCTCATAATACACCAGAGGTAAGAACGTTAAGATTAAATTATTGGTGCTTGCAAACACTAGATGCAGATCTGAGTATTAGCCTGCTAATGGCATTTGTGTGCTTTAACAACCATTTAAGAGCTAAGATTAGCCTGCTAGGGGAATACAAGGTAGTCATGCAGGTCAGACTAAACATACAGTCTCTGGAGAGGAAGCAGTAAGGAAAGAAGATATGTCCATGACAACACAACTAATGACACTCGGATGAACACAGACATCATTATTCTGCTGCTGTAACGACAGCTTGTCCAAACCATATGCTAGGCAAAAGATCTTATGCTATTTTTGGTATCAAGTTATGCCAACACCTCACAAGCTACACATACTGATTATATGCTGAGATTTTATCATGCCAACTGCATTTTTCTACTTGATTTATGTGAGGCTTTGTATCATCCACAGCTGTATAATGCTGGTGCATTGAGCGTCATGACACCCAAGGGAATGTACAAGTATTCTGAATGCTGACAGTATATTTAATATATTTGTGTGTTCTTACCAAGTAGCAATGGCATCAAACAGTGCCACCAAAAGTTCTCTTTAGTGTCAGTATGAGATGCCAAATGCAGACCAGTTCATACTTTCCACGTCTTTATCTGTGACATGAATTTTCTCTTCTTCCGAATCAGGGAAGGTCTGGATGGACTCTCCACTGGTGACTGTGTGCAGGCCAAAATTTGTGTACATGTTCATATACGTATCCTCAGTGGTAGTGTGAACAGAGTAATGTGCGTCTGTTGCATGGGTCTTATGAAGCGTTTATATGTGACACTATAGGATGACATTGTGTTGAAAGAGCACATGCATAGTAATTCTGATTCGATGCGACCAGAGGCTTTTCTGTGACTTAACAACATTACAAAACCTACTGTATGATTGTGGTGTTACTGGGGACAAAAACAGCTTGGTTTAGGTTAGAGAAATCAGTTTTCATAAACAATGTAAGGGAACCTGGAGACACATCAAACAGGTAGATATTAGGGTGGTAGGTTGGTGGTATAGACAATTATTTCCCTCAAGGGTTGAGAGGATAAATAAAATGTATAATTTAAAATTGTAAAATTTATTTGTGGTAAATAAATTACCATACTTTACACTGTTCATATGCATGGTGAAGACTGACAGCTAAAATCGTAACTCACTGGAATGGGGAGGCAGGAGGTTGCCTTTTTGTAGATCTGATCAACTGCCTCTCAGAGTTTCTGTGCACGTCCCCGGTCCAGAGGTTATCAGGTCATTATCCTGCAAGTTCCCCAGTATAATGTCTGGGTAATCTCCCATCTGTTCGCTGGTATGTGATAATATTCCTCCCACACACTGGTCCCTGCGACATTGAGAATTTAGTGACATTTTATTCAGAGTTTATACAGATGCCTAAAAATGTTTCTAATCTGTTGCTTCTGTGTTGTTGGACAGATGGTAGTAATGATAGGAGCTAAGCTTAGGTTGCATTGCAGTCGTACTGGGCTGTGGCTGCAGCAGGGCTTCAATGTGAGAATTCAGCTGTTAGTTGAAATGAAAAATTTTTAAATGAGAACTTGTGTTTAGGCCTGCTGTTTTTATAAGATTTGCAAGGTGGCAACCACAGAAAACCACCACAAGGTCTGTATGTAACCCAGAAACATGAGGTGACTAGAACAGCTGAGGCACATCAATACAATCAATCATTCATTTTCAACACATTTAAATTAGTCTGCACAGCCATGCACGTCCTCGATTGTAGTTTTTGCTGCTAGAAAACAATGTCTCTCAATCACCCTCTTGGAACTAGTCAAAGCTAATGAATAATGTGACCCACATTGTCACAACTGTTTAAATTCATGAAAGTCATGGAGTCATGAAACTGTGTATTTGGGATTTACAGCTTTGACATTTTTGCATCCTCATGTGCATAAAACGCAGTGGGAACACATGGTGCTGTGTGTGATAGGTGCTGTAACAAGTAGTAATTCCACTTTTGAATGTCTTCTTTGCTGTCATGAAGCTGTGTGTGGTTTGCATTTAAAACTAACAAACACAGTGTTTTGCTACCGCTATCTACAGCTCGCCTCTTTTTGTTGTTGTGTTGCAACTGAAATGTTCTGATCCTTTCATTGATTTCCTTTTGAAGGCTCCATGAAAGTGTCTCAGAAAAGGAAGAAACTGGTAAACTTCCTCTTTACACCTGTTTGTTTGTTTGTTAGACAGGTGATCTGTTCACCTGTCTAACAAATGTTCTAGCGTTGGTGAGAGGAGACAAAGGTGCGCTTAGTCATGCTGCGAAACTAAAGAGCAGAGGCACCGATTCTAACTGTGGGAGTTTTCTCTACTATAAGGATATTCTTCTAGAATTCTTTTCAAAAATCAATCTCCAGATATTCCCTTTCATAGTCAGTGTGTGATGAAATGTGCTTCTTAAGCCTTCAATCCCTGTAGCTCAGTCTGATACTGTACATTTAACTGGTTACAGAACTTTTTCACAGTATTGTAGATGTAAATGTAAAATTACTTACCCACTCTGGCAACAGAGTCATGAAAACATGCAGAACAACTAAAATGCAGACAAAACAATAACAAAGACCACAAAGAGACAGAAATCATCTGTAAAAGTTCAGTTTGCTAAGAATCAATCCATGATTTACACTGAAAGTTAAAAAAAAATGGCTGGAATGGCTGGAATAATATGGCAACTGTACGTTGCTAAGTAATGACAAACATAAAGAAAACATAAAGTATTCTATTTATATACTTACTACTTCACTAAGATTCCACATAACAAAAGTGCAGAATGACAGAACATTAGGCAGAATATTCCTGATGTTACTGTGTACATGCTTTGGTATATACAGTAAATGTCTCACTCCTGGATTACTCATTGACCCACTACTGATCTTAAATCAGGTGGCAGCTACCATATGTGCCTATGTGTAATAATTATCATCCATCTCTGCACAACTCTTCCTATAATTTCTATGGAGCGTTTTAGTGTCTTTTAACCAATTGTTTTGGTTTACTCTCTTCCTCTCTTAATTCACTCTCAACACTCTCACAGTGATGTTTTTGGTATCCAATGTATTCTACCTGCTCAATATGTTCCTCAGGAGTCAGTGGACACCAAACACACAGCTAAAAGCACAGTGAACGCTGGACATAATGGCTCCATAAGAAACTGTACAGATGGAGTGATTTTGGAAATCCTTTGCCTTCACTTTTCAATGCTATTAATATCACTTTCCATTTAGATGGAAACACTCTCTGTTTCCCTGGTTTCCACTTTTATCTTTCCATTATAAAATGTAAAATTTGAGGAACCTGGTGTGATAGACTGGCAGTCTACCCTGCCTTTTGCCCACTGGCCACTGGGATTTACTCCAGCAACCCTGTAACCCTTTAAAGGAAAAGTGGTTAAGTTAATGGATGGTTGGTGGATGGAAGGATGGATGGAAGCACCTGTCAGGCTGCCAAAGTGCCTATAAGTGATAAATATGGACTGTGGAATACCCGAATACTATATGTAATAGGAGCAATTTTTCACTTTGGTAAGTGGGATTTTACTTGAGATATTTTTGAATGGCAGCAGTGTAATGGTGGATGTGTCTGGAGATGTGTGTGTGTGTGTGTGCGCACAGGGGCATGTGTAGTAAATACCATGTACTTCACAGATCTTGTCAGGACACTTTACTACTATCAAGCCTATTTAAAAACCGAACATCAACCTATTCAGCCAGTGTGATCCTGCAGCTTTTAAGCCTTTTAAGCTCACAGTGTGCTCACTCTCTCTTTATACTGATGCTTAATAACCTATTAATTCAAGAGCAGAATATTCACAGTGAGCTCATATTTCAAAACTATCCAAACTGGTTCACACAACAGATGGAACAAAATACCTGCCAAAAAAACGCGTTTGAAATAGATCCCTGGAAGATGCCGTTTTCAGAGGATCCAGGTGGGAAACTTAGCATTTCATCACATCAAGAGTGAGCAGAGGGGTACTATTTGTCACGTTTGTCACACAAATGATAATAGCAGAGTAAACATCTTTAGTGTGTATCCACATGTGTTTCACATGTGGATAGCATGAACAGTGTGCTGTCTGATCAACCACCATGACCTGGCAGCAGTCAGAAATAGGCTGAGGTCACAGACACCTCCTACACATTTCCTCACTGTCATAGACTGTGTTTTGACTCTTCCTCTTCGCTATAGCAGGTCTTGCAGCAGGCTGCTCTTGTTTCATTGCAACTCATACTGAGGTTATCTTTATCTTGCACTCACACTCAGTGAAGTTACAATATTGACACTTGCAATGCCAAATCAACCTGATTGTTTTCTGGAAAGTGAAGATGAGATTACGTCTGGTCTCCATCAAACAGACACGTCTGTCCCTCATTTGGATTTGTTTGGATTTTGACAGATGGTGAAGATAATCTGTTGGGCTGTAGAGATATATTTAACACCTGTGGATGTCTTCTTCATTTATTCAAGTCCTGAAACTAGACAATGGGAAATCAATTAGAAATTTGACATTTTGTATTCAGCACAAGTGTGTGACCCTCTAGGATTGTTGATTCATGGGATGACAATCAAGTGTGAGTCTGGGAGGTCTTGCCTTATTTAAAGATTGCAAATAATTAATATAATACTGAAGAATTTAGAAAAAGAGTTGATGCCCACCAGGATGGATTACAAGACGACTTCTAAACTTTATGTCGACTGACAGGCATATGTGTACAAATTCAGTATCACCCTGAATTCAGTACCCTTCCCAAAAGTGGTCCAACAAAGATCACACCGAGACCAAGGTGTTTAATAGTCTGGGAGGTAACAAGCCATCCCAGGGCAGCATCTGGGAAACTAGAGGCCCCTTTGGTAGTAGCTAATATTTGGTAGTAGCTAATAAAAATGTTCAGTGTTCTCCTACCACCAGGAGAACACTGAACAACACTGAACATAACACAAGGAGTCACTTCTACAACATTGATGCCTGTCTCCAGTTTTCTTAAAACCATGTGGACAAACCAGAACACAACTGGAAGAATGTTCTGTGGATGGATGAGACAAAAGTATAAGTAGAATTACTTGGCTTGAATGAGAAGTGTTATTTTTGGTGATAAATGTACACATTTGCCAGTAAATAAATATAGAAGTGTAATGCTACAATAGGGTATGCATATGTGAAAACATATTGACAACCTTGACATAACATATCACAAAAGCAAAACTGCAGTAATAGTGGTTCTGTGTAATCATAGCTGTAAGTTGTTGCTGTGGTATCGACCTTTGTCCTGCTCCTGCCAGAGTAACTTACTTTTCCTTCCACAGGTCAACAGGTCAGCTAATCAGAAAATGTAATGTCTAATCTCATTTACTCCTCCT
>OMLM01000317.1:0-26706 GCA_900302695.1 Helostoma temminkii | reverse complement strand
GTGAATGAGTGAAGAGTTTTAATTGGGCCTACCCTCTTGTTAAATGAGAACATTAAACTGGATTGTAGAAAATCTGCAGTTAATAAAATTAAATGAGTTTAATGAACATTGCTTCAGCAACTGATAAGAGCAGGAGAAAAAGTACACAGTGGACAAGCACTGGGTCCATCTTCAGTGTTTTCTCTTTTACCCTGGTTCCCTAACTTTCTACCTGAGTTTTTTTTCCTTCTCTTAACTGTGTCGCTGGCTGGCCAGAGGTGCTAGCTATCTCTGCCTGTGCTGAATGCAATTTTTTCCCTACCCTCCCATTCATAAGACCCCTGCAGTGGATCTCTGGGAAAAATGGCCCCTGTCTTTTTTTCAGTAGCTTGAACAGTAATATAGCATGTGTCAGGGAATGGAAAACAAGGCTAAAAAATATGCAGCAAGAAGCAAACTGGTAGGAATGGATGACTGAGCCTGAGGCCCGGCCTGTGGCTTCAGCCAGGGAAGGAAGTGACTCTAATAGCCCAGCCCCACCACCCCCCGCTCCTTCTTCTCCTACTACTTCTTCTTCTTCTTCATCTGAGCTACTTTTTTCACTATAGTCTTGACTTTTTATTGCTTTTGTCTTATCTGGAAATGCAAGCAAATGTAGGTCATGTACAGTGACAGAAATCCATCCTCCTCACGCATTTGAATTGAATCTGCACATTCTCAGTACAGTGTATAGAGATCCTATAGAATCCATCTTACTTATATTTATTCTGCATATGTCCTGCATTACCACTGCAGATATTTTAATATTTTACAGTAGAAAGTAGTAGCTTTGTTAGCTTGTCTCTCGATCATTTCTTGAAACTAACTGTGACTGAAATGGGCTCCAAACAATTTCTGTTGGGTACAGTGCAATAGGTGAGCAGTGGTAGAGTTGGTATGCAGATTCATATGCTTTAATCTCCCTCTTACATTCAAGGTGTTTCATTGTTTGAAATGCTACAATAAAGTACATAAGTACCCTGTTTGTTTTTTGCTTCCTCAGGGTATCAAGTCACCAGGTGCAGTCGGTGGCCAGGTCCGAATGCCCGTGGTGATCACGCAGTCTGTTAGAGCGCAAGGTAGGAAATCTGAAGCCCTTTTCAGATGCTTTAGATTGAAGTTCCTCTGTCTCAAACTGTGTTGCTGTTTCTGTTTTTACATCTTTTTCAATGACCAATATTTGACGATTTTCAAACTCAGCCCGACCTGCTGGTTTAATAAAGAGCCAGCAAAATAAGTTAAACACGATAGAGCCATTAGTGGAACTCTAAATGTTCTCTCAGTAGGCTCTAAGATGTGTAAACAGGCGAGAGCCACAGAGAGAACAGGTGTTTTTTTCCTGGTTCTGGTTATAAAGCCTTCTCAAACATTTGAGCTGCTGCTTACTCACACTGATTCACAAACACTCTTCCCACGGAAGACCACAAATATCGCCCCAACACCAACCTGGGCGTAACGCTCCCCTAAGAGAGCTGTGTGCTCTCAGGTGGTGTGTGCAATGTGTGTACGTGTTTGTACCTGTTTTTGCTTATGTGTGTGCGCTTGTGTACGATTGGAGATGCATACAAATTTGATCTGCCCTCTTCCCCAAGATTGCCTGCAGTGAAAGATCTGTAGGTTGTTTTATGCCCATAAATTGGAATGCGGGGATAGTTCTAAAAATACTTCTCTGTGCCTCTTGGCTAGGAACATGCCTGTTAAAATCAAGTTTAAATTCACTCTGGCAGTCCTTGTGCCTCTCTGGAAAACGTGTCTCGGAGCAGGATGCGGTTTAGGAGTGTAAGGAGAACCGGTGAAGTGCAGTGATATTGACAGAGCGACGCTCTCCGCGCCAACCTGGGGAGAGCGACAGTACCGCTCCCCCATCCCTTCTCTATCTACCCCTGCGAGGAAGAGACAGACAGATGAAGGTAGATGCTAGACAGGAGGATATTTGACGCAGATAGAAAGGGACACTTCAATGATAACATTACTTTATCCTGTTTTGTTTAGTGTTGGTTTTTTCTTCCTTTTATTAACAGGAACAATGGGGAAGGGAGCCATCATCCAAGCAGGCAAAAGTCCCATGGGCTTGGCTGTTCAGATCTCTGGGAATCAGAAAAACAAGCTCAACGACCCTGGAGGAGGTTCTTTCAGGTACAACTACTCTCCTCTGCAGGAGATTCAGGTGCAGGAGACTCTAGAGTGCCTGTTGTTCTTGGATGCCATCACATGGGGGCAGCATTTCACTAAGATACCTTTGCATAACTACAGGCTACACTCTCAGCAAAGACTATGAGTGTTTATCCCAGTTGCTTGCATGGCCACCTGGCTGTCTGCCTGCCTGACTGGTTGATTGGTGGTCCTTTCTCTCAGCACCCACCACATAGCAACACACTACACACCAATAGATCACTCTCACCATTGCCCTCTTTGTGTCAATGTCACAACTCATCGACAGGATTTAAAATTAGCTAAATCTTAATTTAGAAATAAGATAATTGTGTCCAGATGGTTGGAATTTCTGGATGGGGTTCTGAAAATACCTTTTGGTTTAGTCAAACATACGGTATTTAGCCCGGAGCTTTGCTCTCTCTATCTCTCTCTGGTCTTGTCTTTGGTTCAGCAGGGCTTTTGTCTCAAAACATAAAAGGTTCATCGCCCACATGCTGGCCTTTGTGGTCCATGTTTTGTGTGAGTCTTTGTGTATCTTTGTTTGTGAGTGTGCAGCATGTATGTTTTAGTGTGTATGTATATGCTGGCATGTATACCACTATTTGTGTTTGCGTCCCTGCTTGGGTGCACATGAACATATGTGTATATCCTAAAAGTATGAGAAAATATTTGTTTGTTTTTGTTTTGTGCCAAATGTGTGGTTATGCATGCACTGACAGGAGCAGGGGTTTAGGATTGCCCCGGTGTGACCAGGCTGGTGCAAGAAGAGTCTGGGTCACATGGGCCAGCGGGTTCATGGTAATGGCTCCTGTCTCCTGGGGGGAAAGGCACTGCCCAGGGCTCTGATTGATAAACCAATAAATCTTTAGCTGCGTTGGTAATTAAGTTGTCAGGCTCGCTTGTTACTGACAACTTTTCTCCCCCGGCAGTGATCACAGTGGCCCTCCACACACAAACACACTGTTTTCAACATATGCCCAATAATGCACGGCATCACTGTCACGGAAGAAGCATGTCACTGATATTTTGTTGTATATTTTCCTAGTTTACCTGCTCTGCACTTGTGTGTTAAACAAGCTACACAATGTGTGGACACCCCAAACATTTTTTCCATCTGGCCATGTGCAGGTAGTTAGCAACATGAGAATAGTTTGTTTCTCCTCTGACAATACGCTTTTGCTGAACATCAATTACTTAAATTTTTCAAGTCAAAAATGATGTTGCTGAGATGACCGTACAGACAAATGTTACTATCTTTCACTAGTTTTACTCTAAGTGTGTGTGAAACTTACTTGTTAAGGTTTCAGCTGGTTACTGGGCTCTGCAACCTCTTAGTTCCACATTTCCATACACTGTTTATGGTTTGTGGTTGTTTTTCTTACCTGAGGATACCTGAGTCTTACCTGAGTCAGTGTTACAGGGTGATTTATTTAATGCCATTGTGTCTCGACACCATGTCCAGAAACCTGCAGCGAGAACATAATGCCTTGACCTGTGAATTAGACGTGTCTGCCTTTGTGTCCTGTAAATCACTCAAGGAAAAGAATAGTGGGAATATCTGGTTTACAAGTTGTTAAAAGTAATCTATGAGTTTTTGGTCCCAATGACATTACAGTTTCTCATTTGCATAATTGGTCATGTAATGAAAGTGTACACAGCAACAAAGATAGAAGGAGAAGAGAAAACATTAGAAAAGCATGAAGGTCAGTAGGTTTATCTAAACTATATATAGTTTATATGGTATATTATAAGTTATAAGTATAACTGTGTTACTGGAAACTGCCGAAACCCTGCTACACACCAGAACAGCTTATGTTAGCTTTGGAGTGTTACTTTGTTGCAACCAGACATCTGTTCATAATGTTGTTCCAGAGAAAATTACATAAAAGGATAGAAGGTCTGCAGTGTGAGTTTGTTGTGAGTCTCACTGGACCATCTAGCAACTGAAATTAGGTTAGGTAATGCAGGTTTAAGAGTAATGTAAATTACCCTTAAACCACCTGTAATGAAACCTGGTTTCCGTAATCGGGTTAGGGGATTAGGAAAATCTGATTTCTCCTGGTAGATTTCTCCAAGAGAACGTTGATTTCTCTCCCATGTATGCATGTATCCTGGTTTCTAATTGTCTTTTTGCAGTATTGCATGTGCATGGCAAAATCAAGTCCACCTAAGGTCAGACAAAAAAATTGCTTTCCACCAAGTGTTTTGTTATTCATACAATGCACACAGAGAAATAAAAAACAAACAAACAAATAAATAAATAAAAAGCATTTTCTTTTACTGTGCGGTGAAAATACACTGCTCAAAAAAATAAAGGGAACACTTAAACATGCTAGATGGACTTATCCATCACACTCATCTCCTGGACTTACATTGGAATATTTGTGTATGTGAGCCATGCTACTAAAATAAATCTGAGGTAAGAGAGAAATCAGATTACTTCACAGATTTTCAGTAGCCGGGTTGCATGTAAACTCTTTCCCAAATTATGTGCTACCTCTCAGTAACCTGGTTATTTAAGGGCATGTAAAAGCATAGAGAAGCCAGTATATAGTTACTGCCTAATTTTTGTCATTTTGACACAATGTAAATGTATTTTCTTTTTTAAAGGTACAACAAATGTTTGTTATACAAGGGGAGAAAAATAATACATAAAACATAATAACATTGCAAACAATCCACTGGCCATACTGGACAGGCAAAATCCACCAGACTCCCACCCACCCAGCCTGTATCGTGTTCAGCGGTAGTGTAAGGCTGTCACTCTGACCCACTGGTCCCAGCGGTCCAGCTGTAGCACAAACACACACATACACACTGCAGGGCTTGTAGGGTTTCCAGTACAGCTACAGCCTTCTGTCTAAGTGCTTGTGTCGGTGTGTGCATGTGCGTGTTTGTGTGTGCAGTTTACAGTGCAGAGTGAAAGCAGCTGTTTTTATGCCCCCCTCCTCACATGCTCATCTCTCTGTAAACACTCAACATCCGTTGCAATCACAGGCAAGCCAGCCAAGGCCTTCAGCCCTTTGCCAACCTCCAAGCTCAGCCTCAGCCTCTTAAATCCAACCCTGTCCTAACGGTGGAGGCACTTCTACACACATAACACTTGCACATTCAAGTGGATAAGACACACATAGATATGCATGCAATATAATGAATAAACATTATATTCATCAGTGCCTATATAGTGCCCTTTTCCTTAATTTACTTGCAAAATGTTGGTGGCCTGTTACTTACCTGTTTATGGGCTCTTCTTGTGCCACCACTGACACCACTCCAGTCATCCATTTGGGTCGTGAACACACATCCCATTAGCTGCCCAGTGAACCCCAGGCTGCTTTGTGAAAATATATCTATATATATAGTGGTCCATGTCTCTCAGTGTGGATGCAATATGCCTGCATGGCCTGAGTGTTAGTCACGGGGATCAATCAGGGCCCCCTGCCTGGGCATAGAAACCTTTATCCACAGGGGTGGGGGTGGTCGAAGGGTGTGCGGGAGATCTGAATGCACCCCCATCTTTCTACACACACACACAACCTTTAAATGGCAAGTGCAGTCCTCCCACCACCTATGGCGTGCCCTCACTGAAACACAAGCTCGATATGGAAACGACATGCATATGTATTCATGTGACCGCTGGCTGCATGTCCCCGAGCAAAGCCAGACCAATAACTGAGAGGCTGCTCTGTAGCTTCTGTGGAAGCTAATTACATCTGCTTTATTAGTGCAGAGATATAGTTGAGAATATTTGCATTTCATATTTTGTTCCCTCCATTTAATGTCAGACCCGTATTTTGCTTTCTCATTTGATTTGATCCCAAAATAACCCAATAAATCACATATCCCAAGAAAAAGATTACATTATTATTATAACTCGGATATGAACAGTGTTCTTGGATACTGGCAGATGTTTTGCTGTATGTGCCAGTGTTTTTTGTGTGTTGCCTATTACATGTATATTTAGATAATTATACATAACAGTGTACCTTCTGTTTATTTATGTATTATATGGGACATAATCATATGACATTCACCACATTGACTGATACCACATAATGTAACATGTACAGTAAAAAAACACGTGTAATCATACAGTAGTGTACTTCATTAAGCATAAACAGTGTACAAAGGCTTTAGCTACACAAAGACACGACTGTTGCATCTACACTCATTTCTCTTATTTAATCAGCTTGTTGTCAGTACAGTGTTTACAACTGTTTGGTTTGTGTAATCTTGTGCAATCACTTTTCATTCATGTACATTAGCTACATAACCACTTTTAAACTGTGAAAATAACAGTGTTTTTTTTTAACCTCAGTGAACATGTCCTTAGGCATGTTTCCTTTTAGGACAGGTCAAGTTATCCACGAGGACGTGATGAAGGAAGGTTCACAGCCTGAGGTGCAGCACAGGGAATAATCCTATGTATCCATGCTTGTACTGTGTAGATTCTCTCTGTGACAGTCTAATTAGAGTGAGTGCTAGAGGAGAGAAAGGAAAGAGGGAAGGTAGAGGTGTGTGATGTTTAGGGAGCTGTTCTAATCGTCTTTGTCAACCTCCCACCGCGATGTCAAGTTTCATATCGGCTCTCTGCGGCCGCGCCAAGGAGCAGGAAGGCCTCGGTGGGGTGGAGTTGATGGATGGTGTGTGCCCACAGTCGGGCGCCTGAAAGAACTTGGGTCCCTGCGCTGCACACATGCATACACAAAAGCACAACATCACAAGCATAAGGTCTGTCGCAGACAACAACGGTGGCATGAACATAAATGACTGTGGAGATGAGCCAGTGAGTGGCGAGAGGCCACTCTGTGTGTGTTCTGTGGTTCTTTGTTCCCTCAGTCAAAGACACTGAGAAAATCCAGTGGTTGCTCTGGGCCAGTCCTGTAAGCACAACACGTCACCACTTTCCTAATTCAGGCCAGAATCAGAATCATTACTTGCCAAGTACAATAATTGTGCTGGAATTTGTCTTTGTAACAACTCACAAAGAAAGTTTTTGCCTGTAGAGCTTGTGTGGACCTTTCTTATTGTCAATTTAATGACCGAAATGCCTGTGTCTGTGCTAAAACATAATAAAATGTAAACAATATGAAGTCAACATTATGCCCCGTACATCATGAAAATACAAATAAGTGTGCCAAAGTGGTGTGTAAATAGAGTTTGTTGACATTACTGTATGGCTAGATTCATCACAGCTCAGTGCCAATCCTCAGGAGCATCCTTACCAAGCTAAACTGCATCCAAATGCTCTTCATCTCTCTGCCTCCCCTGCTGCTGACACAAATAGACCCTGGAATGGAAATGCTGTGCCATTACGGCCAAAGAACAACTCGCTGTAACAAAATGAATACATAATTAATTTAAAATATTCATGAAAAAAAACCAATGTCAGTATATTTTTAAAGAATGTGTGTTAACAGTAGACATAAATTATTAGAGGACATAAATACTGACAAGGAGAAGAATGTATGTCCTTTTCTCTTGTTCTGTTGTTAAAAATCTTGAATTTTATATGAACCACATCCACTTGCATTTCTAGAGATGGTGTAGTCAGACCAACCAATAGAAGTCACTAAAGCTGGACACTTCCTGCGTGGGCTATTTTTCCCTTATGTTATCAGGGCGTCCTAATCAGTGTATGACCTTAAAAGACTTTAGTAACTGTATTTTTAGTTCACTGGTGAACTGGTGCAAAGGTTCACAAAAACTGTACCTCTGCAGTAAACACTGAAATATGTTTTTGCATGATCTGGATTTATAAAGAGTCAGAATATGTAATCACACCTAGACAAAACACATCAACATGTGCCACAATGAAATGAAAATGAAAATTTTCCCCTAAGGTTCTGTTCAGTAACAACTGGACTTGTTTCTTAAGAAATCTATATGAGGGCATGCGATACATTTTAGGCTAAGGAGTCATGTTTAACATTGTTAACATTGTAATACTTTGCACCATCTCTCATGTTGAAGGGATGATGATGACATCAACGACGTGGCCTCCATGGCTGGGGTGAACCTAAACGAGGAAAGCGCAAGAATACTCGCCACCAACTCAGAGCTAGTGGGGACACAGATCCGCTCATGTAAAGACGAGGCCTTTCTGCATCCGGGACTTCTACATCGACGAATTCTGGAAACAGGTAAGCACAACACAGTAACACATGTTGTAAGAAAAAACTGTGCTTTTTAAAAAATCATGAACAAAGCTGAAGTAAAAACCGTGCAACGGAGAACCTTAACGGGCTAAACAAGATCAGGATCAGGGCAGCTGTGCATGTTAAAGGGAAAATAACTCACTTGAAGTCTTTATATATGCCTTATACGTGAATATAAAGATATGTTTGGCCTGCAAAAACAGACCAATTAACTAAGAGAAAGCTGGTGATGTTTCTAGCTAGTCTCAGACATGGAGGAGATAGTTGACAAATTAACTCTATGCTCTGTGTTTACTCTGTTCCTTCTTCAGTGCTGTGCCACTTGCGCAAAGATATTATGTTGAATGGTAGGATACGTTTGATGTCAAAGGGTGCAAGGCAGGAATACTCACACCAAAACTGAGAGAGGCTCACTTCACGACCAGCTGAGCTTTCTTATTGTTTTGTAATAATAATTGATACTTTATTGATCCCCTTGGGGAAATTGTTGTTTGGACAGCTGCATGTATAGAACAGTGCTACTACAGGGTTTATGTGTCTTGTTCAAGGACACCTAATGTAAACAGGACCGAGGAATCACACCTGCCAACCTTGGGGTTGAAAGATAACTACATGTAGGGCTTCCAGTACATTGAGCTACATGTAACGTGATGCTTCCTGCATTGGCTGCAAAGGCCATATCCACTCTGGTCCTGCAGTATAACAAGAAGTGCCATCATAGAGCATTTCTTCCCTGCAGCGTTCTCTTGGATCTCATGGCAAAATACTCCTCTGGAGACGTGACTTGCTCACAGTGCCATCTCCTTTTTAAAAGTTTACATTTCGTAAAAAAGTCTATTCAAAAATACAATGCCCCCTCCATTTGAACAGACCGTTCAAAGTGCTCGACTGTTCAAACACATCCACTAGTTGCTACTTTCAAGAGACACTATATGACTAAATAGGCCAGCAAAAGGAAAGTTGGATTCTGAAAGGAACATAATCTCTGGTTGGAGATTATAGAGGCCAGTTTACTTCTGCATGGTTCGTTTGATGTAATTCATCACTTTGATGAGATATTTCTGTGTTTTGTGCAGCACTGGCACCATATGCTTAGCTGCTGAGACCTCTCTGCAAAAATAATGATTTCAACACATGCTTGGGTTTCTTTCCAGAATTTTCCTCACCAACCCAGAATGTTTTCCTGTCATCTTGGCTTCGCCATCAGTTGTTATCCCAGGTCAAGGCTCCTGAATCCAAGTACAAATCCACAAAATTAAACATGTCCTCAGCAGTTGTAGTAATGGGAATCTCTCTCTACAGCAGAGAAGCCATTCCTGAAAGTCATCTTTCCACACATGTTTCACATAAACCAGTACACTGGCACAGTTTGCAACATTGTCTCTAATGCATTATTATCATTGGCCTTTTACACAAGCTGTGGTCTGTTGTTGTGTGTCCACAGATTTTTTTGGAATCTGCCTCTGAATTATCTTGTTGGAAAGTGGTGTGGATTTCAGTGCATGCATAGCAGACACAACAGGCTTTCTTGTACTGTTCAAGACCTTTAGCAGTGTGATAAGATTCAGCAAGAAACATTGTTTAGACATCCCCTCGGCTAGTGCAATTGTTTATTTTATTTATTTTTATTTGAAAAATCTGTGTTATTGATTAGTAAATGGTATGTAAGCTTATGATGGCTTCATGCTGTTTGTTTGCTGCAAACAACAAACTTGTTCTCGTTCTTCAGCTAACTAGTACCAACTTTAGCATATTTAGTATATGGTGTCATACTTGTCATGTTGTTGAGCTAGCTAGCGCGTTCAGGTACATAGAAGTGTCTGGATACCAGATCTAAACATGGTGCCCAGTCATTTTAACATGACTTACTTGCTTTGCTTTGGTATTGTGCAGTCTACTGTACATGTGCATTAGTGTTTCTCTGACTGACCCTGCCAACATTGAACACACATTAAGTTGTGATCATGTTGCAAAAAATAAACTCTCTCTTGAAGGCTCTCTTGAAATATATCATAAAACCACCATGCATTAAAATTCAGTGCTTATTGGCCTTGGTTGTTGTTCAGTGCGTCCTGTCAACAGCTTTACTGATGTCTCTTTTAGCATTGATATGTGTGGAGTGGACACCAGTGGACACTGGGAAAATGGTCTGAATTGCCATTTCCATTTCTTGCTGAGGTCTTTTTTTTTGACAATTCCGGCATGCTCATGATTCACTTAGTAGACACATGGCACAGATTTAGGCCCAGCACAGTGTTTTTTGATGCTCTAAGCTGCAGTTAGGATATGTTATATCAAATGCCCTTCAGAAAATAAGTGGTTATTACAGAAGCAAGAAAAAATCTTATATCAGTGTACTCCCACCATTTGACTCTTGAAAAAAACACAACCCAGCACTGAAAATCCAGGCTTTTATTGTTGTAGTGGTGATGAAATCACTATTTGTTGTCTTTTGTGTTCGGAACATTTTGTTTCTGTATGTGTAGTGTCATCACTAAAGACAGTTTTGATATTGTCTCCATCAGTGGTTCAGGCTGAGCCTTTTCTTGTTTGGCCTCAGTTTAAATTTGATACACTTAACAATTCTTTCACCTCCTTTAATGAATTCTTCAGTGGCTGTCTGAACTCACTGGACCCCAGGCAGACACATAAATACTTTATGGGTTTGTCTTTTGAAGGCTGGCTGTCAGATTGTCCTCTGGACTGAAGGAACAGAGTTTAGAGGAATGAGACTTGGCAGTGAGATTTCTCTTTTTAGTGGATCCTTACACTCTGATACAGAACAGCACACAGTATTGCATGTGCTAATCGATACAGGCAGATAGGTCTTGGTTTGTTTGCAGCATCACAAGAATGATGGTGTCTTCATTACCTTTTTGTTTGCTACTGCTCAGTTTTGTTGCTTAAAACATACTTTAGTCTCTCGCTGCACAGTGAAACCTGTGAAAACATATAATGAGCGTTATTACTCAAAATAAAACTGCCGAGCATCTTGCTCCTGTGCATCAGATCAAAAAACACACTGCGTAATTCCACGTGACGGGGAGTCTAGCGCCCTCAACTTGTTTCATCTCAATTAAAGTATCTTTAGTGTAGCGCAGAGGCCTTTAGGTCATGTTTCACTACATGGACTCTTGGCATGGTTGTTATCCCGTCACCTTGGGGCATAGGGGTTGTTTAAAAATATAAATCTTTCCTGGGGGGGGGGTACACAGCATGATACAGTTCAGGAGGCTAGGACGCCCCCTGCTGAGGAAGTGGCACTTATGCAACTTTGTTGTGTCAGTGATTGGCCTGTCCACGCTCCCAGCTGACAGCAGTCCGAGGGAGGCTCCCCCGGCCTGCCAGCTCCACTCAATCAGAAAGCCTCGGCTGCTCTTTACTGTACAAGCACCAAGTTCCACTCCGCTCTGCCTTCTCATTTGCTGTTGAGCATCCTTCTACAACTTCACTGTGACCTTTCCTGTCCCCCGTGTGCACCACAAAAAGATGGGTTCTAGGGCTGGTTCACTGAGGTAATGAATCACAGAAGAGATAACAGTTCGCTTTTTCCATCTGCATCTTAACCTTTTTTTAAATGTTAAAGTCAGTGGACACATTTGGATTCCACCCTTGTACTTCTTCGTTTTTGAATACTGATTAGGGATGTGGGCTGCCTGTTTCTGTCTCCTTCTTTATTTTCCTTATGTCTCTCCTTGTCTCATTTTCTCTCCTATTTCATTTATCCCCTCCAAACAAACACTTGTGCCGCCCCCTCTCCTAAACCACTCTCTCCCTCCCCTCTTAGGCTTGTCCTTGAGGCTAGGGGTACTGAATTTGCAAAACAGCACCACGTGCCCCCTTCCCAATCTCAGGAACCAGAACACAGACACAGCAGGAGCTCTCCAGAAAATCTCCTCAAAGCTATGATAGTCCACTGGTACCTTTAAGGTCCAAATATACACTTCACACACAATCAAATTTGAAGACTTAAAACTATAGTAAAATAAGCATCCATGTTTGACATATTGCCTCAGTATCTTTGTCAAATATGTGTTGTTAAAACTATGTACAATTCCTAAAAGGATATAATGTAATTGACAAGAAACTAGTTTTATTCTTGTACCTGTACATTTGGAGCATGATATCCTGCTGTATGAACATGAAGTAATTAAAGCCACGTACCTATGTTAGCTTTACAATGAAACTAGCTTGAATTGCTGCTTGGTCTACAGCCGTCTCTACATGCACGTCAGACAATAAAAGTTTGTGTGTGGTCTCTGGGTTAGCATTTGCACAGTACATACTGTATATCTCTATATCTCTAATAATTTACTCCTGTCAAGGCTGCTCTTAATTTACATTATCTGTCTTGTTGGGTCTAGCTTGTTAGTTTTCTTGAATTGGACATTATGTCCAGTGAGTGTCAATATATTGTTGGTACACCCTAGACTGATTCGAATCTATCAGAGGGCTGACACAGAGAGACGTACCGCCATTTACCCTCACACTCAGACCTATGTTCAATTTTGAATGACCAGTTAACTTAACCTAAATGTTTAGCATAATCATCTGATCTATAGTCAAGCCAATGCAAATGTATAAAGCAAAATACTTGTGCTCTTGGAAAAATATTGAATCAAAAACATCTTTCAATCAGAAATCAAACTGCTGATGTTGTTTAGGTCTGTGTCAGTGTTTCGGGTGCTTGAATGGTATAGTTATATTAGGTATATTAGGTGGAACAGATCACTAAGAGCTCATTAAATTTCTTTATGTGTTTTGTAGAAGAACAGGCGGTCACTTCAGTGCCTTAGCTGTGAGACTTTAGTACAGTCATTAGTTGCTTTTGTGAGCCATTTGTCCTTGTTTGCGCAAAGAAAGAGCATAAATTAGGAAATTATATCGAGCACATTTAAGATGGTTTTGGACTGTAGCAAGGCTTGGATCTGTAGATCTCCGCTATTTGACAATGGAGTGGTCTTTGTGTCTTTATTAAGTCTTGACTCAGTGGCATGTGCAGTGGAGAGGATCTACAGTGTTTATCATAGTTAGAGGGGTGAAGATAAGTCCTTGCAACTCTGAGATCATAGTGGTTTGAGTTAAATTCACTCACATGGACTGAGCAATTCACCTTTAATCTACTTTAAAGTAGCAACTGTGAAGTTCCTGCATTTTTGTGTTTGTGGAGAAACAGACACTTATAATCGTTTCATAAACAGTAATTAAAACTAATTGAATAATCACATAGTTGCAGGTTTTATAGAAATAAAATGTTCAATGACAGCTACATTTTAGGTGAACCCTGTTATTGCTTTTTTTTCCTAAATAGTTAAAATACAAAGCCTTAATGATGATGGTATCTTTCCATCTGGCTTTCACATGGACTGTTGTGATGTTAATAATGGAGCTAGGAATATGTAGTGTTAGTGTTATTGTAGTGTTGCAGTATGATGTCTAGATAATTGGTTGATCTGGACTCATTTTTATCAGTTTGAATCGTAAAGCAAATGTATTTTACACATGTAAGCTGCCCAAATATTTATGTGATTAGTTGATTGAATTTCGAGTGAATCTTGGTCAAATTGTTAGCCATATCATTTCAACAAATGAAGCAATAATTTATTTTAAATACATTTTTACTTTTTCTACTATACTAAGCAACACACAGTTTTTATTTTCATTTACCATACCCTAAAGAACATACAAAATTGATGAATTAAACTGACTACTTCCATCCTTATTCTTCTCTACAGTACATTTTAAAATTGTGAAGAGAGATCACAGTCTAGATTGTGGACCATGATTCTGATTAAAAAGATTGTGATGTGATGTTTTGGCCAGTTCACCCACGCCTTCATTCCTGTAGTCTGTTGTATTTTTCTAGTAGATATTGCACTAAATATTAAAGCATTCTAGTTCATTAGTCTATTTCTGCCTATGTTATAGGTCTTTTTGTCTAGATGAATGGTAATGATTTGTATCATTACAAATTCAAAATTATAATTTTGCAACAATCTCTCTCTCTTTGAATAAATCAGTTAAACTTTCTCTGAAATATTGTCCCTGAAAGATCTTGTTTTCTAGGCAGCAGAAGTCTATCAGTGTTTTTCTTTGACCTTGTGACATTGCCGCTTGTATTGCCACTGTAATTATAAGACTAACAGGGCTTCCTCCATCCATTTCAAAGCTTGAGCTTGTGAAGAGTATATGTATTGTTCAGCTGATTTAAATAATTGGTGTGGTTTACTTAAAAGGCTGCCAGAGAGAAAATTATGTTAATGGAATAATTTAAAAGGAAGTTGGGAACAGATAGTAACCCTACCAAAGTCTGTCCTCCTCTCTTTTGTTATGACTTCAGATGAGTTTTGCTCCAAGGAAACTAAATTATCCTCCTAGAAGAAGAGATGGTCAATGTCGTTTACACACTAGAAAGAGCTTAGCTAGTAAAGCTACTTTGGAATTTGCACAAAGACTGTGAAACAAATTAAGTTTTCTATGTGATGACTCCTATTTCTGGGAGTTAATTGCACATACTAATCCAGACCATCAATTTGTGTGTGTGTGTGTGTGTGTGTGTGTGTCTGTAGGAGTACAGAAGACCAGTGTTTCCTTTTTTCAGTCACAGCACCCTTATGTAAAAGTATGCAAACTATGGAATCAACCCAGTCTAAAATGCATGATAAAATGTAAACTGTCCCTCTGTTGACCAACACGGATACATACACCCGCACACGTTAAGTAGCTACTGGCATTATTTTGACAGATTATAACACTAAGAGTGATCAACTGTAACTTTAAGCAAATCATGCTGTGCAGTTGAAGGCAAGAGAGCATTTTAAATACCTTGGTTTGGGTGACGCTTCCTGGTTTTGTCCAAAATCTGCCACCAAAGTGCAATGTCTGTGACGCATGGACTTTATCAGAGATCAACATGAAGATCTGCAGAGAAAAACTTCCTCCTAAATGACTCACATGTGAGCACCCCGGGTGCAGTGTGTTTCATACTCAGTCATCAGTAATTCTGAATTGATGCTGAAGTGTCAGCGTTCAGATTCTGAAGCGTTTCTTCAGCGGCATGCTAATTTATGCTTCACACTACAATCTCGTAATGCATCGTGCCATAATGAAAAGAAAAAAAAAACAACACTGTGGTAGGCCACATACTAGTGTATAGTCATACGCTGAACCCGGTGTTGACTTGATTACGTCAGGAGGAATATAGGAGGCAACTGTTGATGATATAGGAGGTCATTGATAATGATGCATTATTTATTTCGTAAAAATATTTTCAGCATCACCCCTGATGAAGCCACACAGGCTGCAGTACACACAGGCTGCAGTACACACAGGCTGCAGTACACACATGCTGTGCGCGTGTATAAGGTACAATGAGGTTTGTGGCCATGTGGTGGTGTGTCTTCATGAGTTGTTTGGTTGTATTGTGTCTTCCCCTCAGATATAACTACCTTCTACCTGCTATTTTTTTTAACATTACGAATTGTTGACACCAGTGAAGGGACAATAAAGCAATTGCTTTCAAACTACAGCTCTCTGCTTGCACTCCACTTCCTGCCTGTCTGGATTTCAGTGCCTTCTTCTGCTAGTTTTGGGTCACTTGAGATCCAGGCTTTGAATCTACTGGGCAGCCCAGACATTATCAGCTTCGAAGAGCCTCCAGGTCTTTACTGGATCTGTGTACAGCAGTGGTGTCTCTCAGTCTGTCATTGAAGAATTTCCCCAGGCCCTCCACTGATTGTTCTCTCAGTGTAGCGACGGTAGTCCCTTTAAGCCTGGGAGATATTGCACGCAATGTCTCAGTAGGGGTCCTAAATATTCAGCCTCTGCTGACTTGACCACCATGTTCTTTGCAAGGGAGAAAAGGACAACAGAGATGATAGTACAACTACTTGCATTGCTCTTCTCCACCCTGTGCCATCAGAAGTTACCTGCTCAGAGGTGACTCTCACTCTGAAATCGCAGGGTTGACAACCATTCACACCTACAGGCCATTTAGATTAATCATTTACCTGTATTTGCATTGCTTTTGGACTGCAGGAACAAATCAAAAACCCATGCACATAAGCCCCAGCTAACCAGCCTGTCGAACCCGGACCCTTCTTACTATAAGGTGCAACACTGTGCCACCCTTTCATCTTGTCCTAAATATGTGTTCTTTTGTGTGTATACTTCACAGCTAAGAAGTTTGGGGTCACAGATGTCCCTGTGGAGGCGGTAACATTCATTTCACACGCCACCCAGTCACGACTTCGCACTGTAGTAGAAAAAGTTTCTGCTATTGCACAGCACCGACTGGACTCCTGTAAGGTAGGTCCTGTAATGCACGCACACACACCCCACCACACGCACAAATGCACTGCTACATAGAAAACAACGTACAGTAGTGCTGCATTTAGTTGAATTGAAAGTTAAATGAATCGAATTGAATTGCAAATGCTGAAACTCACACATTTATAAACAGGCAAACTTGAATATGCCTATGCTCAACTTTCACACACCGGCTAAATAAGTGGACCAGCTAAATGTCCTCGCAAAACAAAATGTCCTCACTCTGCATGGAAAACATATTTACTGCTATGTAGCAGATTGGCACGCACACACACCTGACATAAACACATACAAGTTAGTAAAAGAATATTTTTACCCTTAAGTTGATAAACAGGTGAGCTCAGACTTTTCAGTCAGTCAGTAAAAACTTCAGGTATAAACGAACTTCAAAGTCCTGCCTGTGTACACCTGCGTACTTTTCTTGTTATTGGTAACATTATTTGTCGTAGCCCTTGAATGGAACTACATAACCACAATTAATTGGTGTACATTAAAGCACAAATACATCTAAATGACAAGCCTAAATCTAGGCGTTGTGGGGGAACTCGGGGGAAACTTTGAAAATGTGTTTTTCCTGATGCCAAGACGAGAGGATGAGGAGGAGGGAGGAAGAGTATCGCTACAACTGTCCCCGTCTTGTTTTGAGCTTCTTCTATCCGTTCTTTCTTTTCCTTTTTTGTGGTTTTGTAAATGAGGTGTGTGTGTATGTGAGGCATGAAGTTCTCTGTTGACATCAGCGAAAAAAAAAAAGAGCGAGAAAAGACCAAAAGACAAAGCGGCCTTAAAGAGCAACCGGGCTTCAGCGGCAGGAGCTACGGCAAGAGTGCAGGCTCAGCGCTGCAACAAAGAGCAGGGAGGTTGGATGAGAGAAAGAAAGATAGAGGGGGGTTGGAGTGGTGCTGGCGATGAGCCTCTTCTGATGTGTCTTTGTGCTCTGTGCCACCCAGCTCCTCTCATCCACTCATGGAAACACACAGAGAACTGATGTGCACACAGAATGAAGTGCAGGAGGAGAACAGAGCTGCATTGAAGACATACACGCACGACCATGTGAAATAAGCAATTATCCTATTAACTTTTGATAACCTACAAAAGTTGTTTTTACACTTTACTTTTCCCAAGTGGCTCAGTTGTTGTTCTGCAATGAAAATGTTGTTTATAATTAGAATATAAAAGTTCATGTTTTAACATCTGATTGATGTGTTCACAGTGGTGGTTTTCCAGTTGAACTGTACCCAAAGTCTGTTGTGCTTTTGTTAGATGGCAGCCATATAACATGCATGTATATTTTTAATAATATTGTGTTCCATGTAATTAGGCCAAATTAACACCTGCGTATTGGCAAGATCACTAACCTTAATTAAAACACAAAAATAGCAGAGGTCTCACATTTGTTATTAACAAATCATACAATCTGCAGATCATTCATCATCCTGTTTGAATTATAGTAAAGAGTGTGCACAAGTGGACTGAGGTTTTTCATAAACTTGTGGCCCAAGCCTCACAGGAAAGAACCAAATGGGACAATGAACTGTTGCTGTTGCAATGATTTTCTCTTTATCTGCTTGTCAGGATGATGAGTGCTACGAGCAGTCTGCAGACGTTCGCTCTCAGCTCCGCTTTTTCGAGCAGCTGGAGAGAATTGAAAAGCAGAGGAAGGACGAGCAGGAGAGAGAGATCCTGTTGAAAGCCGCTAAAGTAAGTTATTGTCACCTCACCATCCCCACTGTGTGTGTATGTGACTGAGAGAGAGTTGTTATCTCCCCATGCAACAGTGTGTGCTTGTGTACTGGTGTGTGTACACTTGTGCATGTTGGTCCTGTGCAGGCCCTGACAGATGAATTAGAGTGTGACACCAGTGGATGAAGTGACCTCCCTGTGTCCTCCCAGGCTCCTGGCCCCAGGCCTCCTCTGTCCTGGCTCTTCCTCCCTGGACACAGTGAGGAGGGGGGTCCTGTAGACTACGCAACCCCCTTGTACCATGCACCTGCCACACTCACACACACACATACAACCTACGAAACATCCCTCTATCAGAAGGCTTGATAGCTCAGGTGAAACAGAACATCAGTTTTTAAAGGAGTAGATTTCTCACTGTCAGAGAAGCAAATGTGTGACTTTTTTGTCCATCCATCAATATATACAGCTTTTACATGACTTCTACTAAAACGTCTGGTATGAGGTAAACTACACTGTGTACATAAAGTTTTCATTGCAGCGATAACAAAAATTTTGTTTGGAACAAATTGCATCAAGAGAGATTGTTTCTGAAAAGCTTTATAATACTGAGGACACTGCCTTATGCCTGCCTGTCCATGTAGTCTATATCTGTAACTTTTTAGTACTGAAAATGTTGCAAAAATATATATTTTAAATTCCATCACAAATGTTTATCGTTACCTGCCAATTACCTGCTACTAACACCAAGTAACATGTTTATTTAAAACATTTGTAATATCATGGTGATGTTTTTTCTTTGTCACATATCTTTACTCAAGTTTTTATGTAAGAATTTGATCATCTGTTCTTTAAAGATACAGTAGGTAAACATGTGTGTGCAACTGAGAGAACTTGTCACATTACATTTTAAAACATATTAAACCGCAATGTAAAGTTGGTGATGTGTTACAACTCAAGTAAGGCTTATATCACATTATTCACAATACCTACAGTGACTTTACTAGAAAGTATTAAAACTACTGATTTCATATAGAGTACTTGTCTTGTTACTGGTTCTTGAGACATTTGTTTATCAGCAAAAAGACGAGCTCAAATTTGAACAGATCACCACTGACCACAAAAATGAGAGAGCGATTCTTTTGCAAATGAAAATGCCCCACAGTGCAGCATTAGCAGAAAGCTAGGTTAATTTAATTAATTTTGAATGGAGCCAATGTCCCACAGTAAAGATTCTCATTGCAGCACACCTCACCATTGTAATTGCATTATTATGCTCCAGTCCTGCCATGCAGGATATTAGAAAATCCTCCAGTTGATGAACACTGGCCACCAGACCTCATGACCTGTCTGTTTTTTT
Source organism: Helostoma temminkii (assembly GCA_900302695.1). Classification (NCBI taxonomy): domain Eukaryota; kingdom Metazoa; phylum Chordata; class Actinopteri; order Anabantiformes; family Helostomatidae; genus Helostoma; species Helostoma temminkii. Next base: position 7,011 of record OMLM01000317.1, on the reverse strand, counting down.
CTTTTAGGAGCAACCAGATAGCCTCGGCTTTGGTTGTGAAAAAAGCGTTGCTTCAGCAGGAACGACACTGTAAAGTGTGTTGTTAAAATAGTGAAGCTCTTTGTCTGTACCCAGTTCTACATGGTTGCACAGTGTAATCTTTTTTTTTACTGCTCTTTTTATTAACAGGATTAGTGAAGAACTTTTGCAAATTTAAGTTCTTGTTGGAAGGGCTTTCCTCACGGCTATTGGATTGTTGAGGAGAGTTTGACTTCACCTCGGAGCTATGGCTTTGACTTTTTGGCTCTTGTTGCCATGGCGTTTCAGTTCAAGGAGAAGTTTGGAAAGCACATCTTTGCCTAATGATTGTGTGATACACTACACCAAGACACTGGGTGATGCCATTTTAGCACTGTTTCTACTGTTTAACTACAATATGCTATATCTTTGTTTCCCCTGACAGCTCTATATTAACATCAAACATATTTATTACATCTGTTGTAGCAGCACACCCTGATCCCTGTAGCTGATTTAAAGAAAACAATATTTAAAAAGTTACTTATGCTGTATCCTGATGTCAGTATTTCAACCATTGACCGGAAGAAATCCAACACTAAATACACTATTGTAGGATATTTGTTTCACGTCAGCAATTTGTAAAGCAAACACACACACACACTCACACACACACACATGCAAGAGGAATAACAGGTTCCAGCCAGTGGATTTAGAATATACTGACAGAATATTCAGTTTTAAGTTAACTTTACTTCTCCACATACAACCCACAGCTAAATGAAACAAGTACAACCCTCTGGTGATTTTCATACTGGACAATATTAGAAAACCAGCCAGCTAAGTAAAAGTAGGCAAAACTAGTTGAAGTGAAAAAATATACAGCATGTCATCACAAAATAACTCCTGGAATATGGAACATCATAGATTGATGATATGCAGTGGAACGTTGTATTTCAGTATGGCGTTTCTTTATTATTTTAGTAATGTACATTCCATCCAAACCCAGCAAAGCTTGTCAGTGTCTAGTACCCAGTCTTCTCCTCTATGTTCTCTCCTGTAAGTAGGAAAACCAGGGCAGCTGACAGAGGAGATATAAAGCATGCCAGTGGCACCGCTGCCCTTTGTAAACAGTCCATCTGTACCAGCCCCTTCCACTCTTCTGCCCCGCCACCACACACCTCCCTGCCTGCGTCTTTCCTGCACGAGTGCCTGCTAATTTGACCTCTTAAATAAGAAACCCACTAAAGTAATCCCCTCCACCGCCGTCTTCCTTCCTCTTTCCATCACAACAAGCCCTCCATTTCTCTACGCCGTCCATTTAAAATATGACTCAAGTCTTAAGGGATGCTCTGGTCGACCGGAGGGCAAACACATTAGTTATAGTTGAGATGCCGACCAGTACGTGAACCGCCTGATACATTTAAAGCCAATTAGCACGAAGGCTAGGAGGAGCAGCTCTGTATCCGTAAGACTGAGAAGATGACGACAGGAGAGAGTGAAGGGGAGGTTTGAGGCAGGATTGGCTGTATTGCTTTTGAGAGAGTCCCAGTACCTGCTCTGATTGATGTAGTATTAAAACTAAACTAGAGTTTTATCTGTATTGTAAAATCTTTAAATCTGTGGACATGTTGTATATTCCTTGACAGTGTTTTCACATAAAGCGTGATAAAACTTTTTACTCTTATATTTTGCCCAAAAACATAGGACAGTAAGAATAAGATATGTTTGTAGTAAAAAGGTTTTTGTGGACTTGACCTAATTTTGGTCAATCCCGTTAAAATACAACTACACAGATTATGTATAAATGTATAGAATAACAGCTTTCAGAATAATCTGCTCATATTGCCTGTGGTTGTCAAGTGTATATGTACATTTGGCCGTGTAGTGAAGGATTCCCAGGGACAAGTACATTCACCCAGATCTTGGCTGATTAAAATAGAAGTGCTGTGTTGTTACACCAGGGAAACGAATAGCCACATTGTCTCACAGTGACACACACATAGCCATTGCCACTGATACTCACCAACATCCTTTGCCCTGTGTGTGTGCGTGTGTGCTGGCTCATGCAGAATTTGTAATAACCTCTTTTGATTAGAATCCCCCTCTAGCGGCTTATTTAGGGCTGGATTTGGAGCGGGTTTAAAGGCCACTGCCCCCTGGGGGGGCGCTCCATTGCACTTCTCCGAATTCAGATACGATGTCCTTGACACCTCTGTATCCTGTTCCCATTTTGCACTATTTTTGCTGCAGCAGCAACAGATGAGTAGTAAGGGGCTGGAGGAGGGGGGCTTCTTAAACCAGCTGTTAACCTGTGTCCCCCCCCTTTACTCCGCAGAGTCGCTCCAGGCAAGAGGACCCAGAGCAAGCTCGACTGAAACAGAAAGCTAAGGAGGTAAGCTGCTGCGGAGATCATTACCCTTGACATTTCCCCGACTCTGGTGTATTAATTTTTCATGCCTCGCTACATATGTAATGCCATTTAAAGTCGGACTTAAAAAAGTTTGAGGAATTATTCGCGCCGATTGATGCCCATTTGTGGAAAATAGTTTTCTGCACACTAAAGACACTCTGCACTTCCTCCACCCATTCCTTTTTCTCCTCTTCATCTATTTCAGCCTCTTCATCTTGCACCAGTTTGAATTTTGTCTAACTGCTGTTCACTGAGCTCTGTCTTTTTTGGTAGATGGGCTAAATGTGTAAGAGTAGACAGGGCTAACAGTAGTAGCATTTAAGGTTTATTCACTATTATTCACTTTTGGCACATCTATGTAAAATTAACAATACACCGGTGTCTATGTTATGGTAAATTTGTTGTAACTTAAAGTACATTTCATCCTAGCCTACTTCATATAACACCGCATTGTAACTTAAAAGAGATTAAAATAGATTTTCTTTGTATTTATGTTCACAGCAGTGCATTGTTGTTCAGTAAAAAGCTTTGTTAGGCTTTAAGCTTTACCCATTCATGTTCTACATTAACTTTTACTACAAAGAGTAAGACAACTTATTTCTTTTCCCAAGTAATAGGCCAAAGCACAGCACACTGGGTTGCAAAGTGGGAAGTGTTTCAACTGAGTGTAGTGCACGTCTTTTGGTATTAAAGTGGTATATCTTCCTTATTTCAAGCGCAGGTCTTGCACATAATAAAATTCCCAGTGGAACTGGAAAGTAGACCACTCTTCTTTTAGAGGTTGGTTATTGTTGTTTACGTAAACGAAATTGTTCCGTCACAGCAGAAGCTTTTTTCTTTGTTTACTTCGGTATAACTTCACTGGGTGTTTTCAGGCCTTGGCTCGCTAACAAGGATCAAGAGGATTGTGAGCAGCTTCCATAGAGTAGTCAGAGTAGGCAGGAGGATAAAACAAGCACCATTCACCTGTTGTTGTTGTTGATGTCAAACTTAAGGAGAAGATGTGGTTTCTTCTGAGTTGCCTGTTCTTTCAAAAAAAGCCTTTTATTCGTAAAGGTAAAGTTTGCTAAGCGTATATGCACTTTTCTCACTCCAATTTATACTCACACAGTTATAAAGTTTTACATCCATTACGGTAAAATTATAAATGTCCTGCTAATTCAGTATTGTTGTTTGGAAAAAAATTGTAACTTTTACTTTTACTTAACAGTCTGTGGTGTTGAACTTGTGACCTTCAAATGACAAGTCGACTTCTCTTACCTCTAGCTGCTGGCAGCAGTCTGTCTTTTCTCTATGTCTCTCCTGGACAATACTTTCTAGCAACACGGAGCCCTGCTGCATTTTAGAACATTCACACTAGATCTCAGCCTACCCATAAGCCCCACATATGCAAATGAAGTAGCGTAATAGGCACTGCGATAGGTTTTCCCCGGGGGCCATGTGATCAAAGTGGATCTCCTCCCTCTTAAGTGGCAGTCCGCTCATCATCTGGATATGGCCAGATTAGTTCCTCGTGAGGAGACGCCATGTGCAAGTATGCACATTTTCATCTGGAATTTTAAGAAGGTGGCTTGGAAATTGTTACTTTATGTAATGCTTTCTTCTGTTAGATAAAGACGAGAAAGACTTCCAACCCCCCCACATGCCCCCCACCTACCCACACACACCACAGTACGCTCCCTCACCTCTTTCTTTTTTGCTTAATGGCCGTCGTTTCTCAGCCCCCTGTGCCTCTCCAGTTTTCATCACCTGACTGGCTCAAGGGGACAGAGCTGGCTGTTTGTGTCACTGCAGAGTCTGTCGGCAGCTCACACATCTGCGCAAATTTCATCAGGATAATGAGCCCGAGTTACTCTTCCAGGCAATGGGCAGGGGAGCCTGCCTCTTTTTTAAACCCCTCTCCAGATCACACTCACACAAATACACACAGAAAACAACAACTGCATAAAAATGATAATTTTGGATAGATAGGATTACAGTGTGTTATATATAGTCGAACCAAGTGTCACCGTGTAAATTGAGCTGGCGCACGATTTGTTTTTAAAAAGGCAGGTGTACTGTGTTGTGAAGCTGCTGTTGCAGCTCTGATTCTAGTGTGAAACCAACAACCAGGTATTAACCCACGAACAGCACATTATTAGTTTGAATTATCAAGCTCAGGTCAAATTTGAAGTGAAATCACTCTAATTTACATAGCCCCAAATCCAAATTTTTCCTCAAAGGATTTTATAGTCCGTACAACATTGAACACTTCATCTGTACACCCTCAATTTAGGTAAAGACTCCACAGAAATATAGGGAAACTTGAGGAAGAGCAACAGAAAAAGGATCCCTCTTCCAGTGTGTATTCCTCACCTTTCATAATACTCAGGTTTTAATAGATGAAAAAGTCTTTAGTATAAAAAAGTAATTTTATCAAAAGATCCATACAGACCACACAGTAGGTGTTTGAATGAGTACAGTTAAAAATAAATATGTACTTTTTATATAAATGAATTGGCTGTTGCTGGCTGTTGTTGATGGAGGCTTATCCCCTCTCTTTGGATAAGAGTTCATTAACATATATACATTGATAAAAGAGGCAGTAAAAACACACAAAATGAAACTTTAAAAGAAAATTACAATTTTAAACATTATAATCTAAAATGTTTAGTTTGGGGAACCCTGAGTCAGTACAACATTCTTAAATCTTTATGTCACCTCTTAAACTTTCCTCTAAGGTTTTTAAAGACTGAGACTACATGCTAGAAAAGTATGCAGAATAAGCAGTATAACCTACTGATATACAGGCAACTGTCATTGGATTAATTTCTTAAATTTCTTAAGATAACTTAAAGAGGCATTGATACTTTAGCAAAATTATGGCATGATAAGGACAGACTTTTTTTATTTATTTTTTTATTATTATTTGCAATGGACAAATATTTATCAAGAAACCCCTCTGTCCCTATGAATCTAAAAATGTTTATGTGTGTTCTTATAAGGCTTGATCAGTAGCTACTGTGCAAAGACTCCCCAGCAAAGACTCCCCAGTGTTTGCAGAACATGTGTTCCTGAAGTTACCATTCACCTCTTCCATTCTCCCATGGACAGGTGCAACGTGCATTAGTTCTAAACTTTCACATGTAAGGAAAATATCATATTCTTATTGCTTTACATCTTTCAAACACATTTATACTCTAGTGGATGGATCCTTTCCATCTTTCATGCGTATCTTTATTTTCACAATCAACCAAACACGCAACCTTGTCACCAGCAGTGCACACTCCTCTGGTAGTTGCTGGCAGAGGTTTTGCGTGAAAGAGAGGCAGAGCAGTCTAGCGCCTCTGTTCCCTCCATTTACTACCATTTGGCCAAAAGGTCAGATGGGCTATTTCAAAAATGCCCCCAGTAAAAATCAATGGGCAAATCGTGGAGCTCAGTTCCTGTTTGTTGTTGTTGTTGGTGGGTCTATGCGTTCTCTCTGTTCCATCACTGAGGCAGGAGGCCAGGCAAAGCCTAATCACTGAGAGTGAGAGAATGAGAAAGAGAGAGGGAAGGAGACAGAGAGATAGAGACAGAGAGGAAAGGAGACTTGGGGGTGGGTGTGGGGTTGAGAGAGATAGAGAGGGAGTTAAGGCCAGTAGAGATACATCACGATGTCAGACACACAGACACAGTGCAGCCACAGATTCATCATCACAACTGCGTCTGCAGGCACAACTGGACACAGGAAACGAGTGAACTGGAGAAGAGGAGTGGAGAGAAGACAGGAGAAGACGGACGAGGGAAGAGGGAAAAGACAAATTGGCTACTATAGCTGGCCAAAATCTGGCCAACACGCTCCTGTTAGGGTCTGTTCACTTGCAGAAGTGTACCCTGTTATCCCAAGAACTTTCCACTGTATGGCGCAGTTCATGTCATTATTATAAACTGTTGCTTCAGCATCACACTGTACCCATCCTGGTCCTGCTATGATGATAAGCCAATGTCACAGTAATTATAATAATAACACAAATAAAATAATGAAAATGCTTCTGCAGCTGTGCATCCACAGGTGATCTCAACAAGAATCACAATGTTATCAGGCAGCCACCAGTAGTGTAATAACGGGAAATTAAGGACAAGCAAGAAAAGAAGCAATGTGTTTTAAAGCTCCCCAAACACCAGGGCACCTTTTATGGTGTCTTTATAACAGCTGGACAACAATCTCATTTTAATATCAAGATATCTGAGCCAGTGCCCAATTATATTTTGTACAAATCTTAAAAAAAAAATTATGGTAAATGTATGGTTAAAAAAGAGCTTTTGTGATATCAGTAGAATGAGCGAATGAGAAATATACATTAGATTACTTCCAGACACTTTAGGCTGATCCTCCACATACTGGAGAAGATAAGGCAGGACTGCACATGAACAGAGAGGGAAAATTAAACCACAGGAAGTAATCAAATATTAAAACTGAAAATGCATGCAGATTTTCAGCACTTTATTTAAATTCTCTGATTCTGAAAAGCAGAAGTCTGAGGTGTGAAGAAGTGCAACAGGGTATTGTTGGAAAGCAGAGCGCAGTTTGGTCTATCTTCCCCTGATAAATAAAGGTTAAAAATGGTTAACACAGTCTG
>OMLM01000316.1:90044-126977 GCA_900302695.1 Helostoma temminkii | reverse complement strand
GTATAAAGTTTTTTTTAAAGCCACCTGACTATTACACCAGATATACTTTAATATGTATTAGGCTTGTATTAAGTTAAATATTAAGATTTTGGAGAGCTTCTGTGGGAATTCTGTGCCCATTTATGAGGTCAGCCACTGATGATGGACGACAAGGTGTGGCTCGCAATCTCGGTTCCAGCTCATCCCAAAGGTTTTCGAAGGGGTTTGAGGTCAGGGATCTGTAACATTGCCCAAAATGTCTCTAATAAGATTGGCCTTTACTGGAAAATCTTGAAAACCAGCCCTATACCATTATCCCTCCTGGTGTGGCCAAATACTTTTGTTCATATTGTGTATTTTTAAACAAAAGATGTCATTAATCCATCTATGGAAAATTAACTAACTAACTTTTTTTATTCGCTGCTTTTCTTTGCTTATCTTTGAGTTTCGAAGTGTTGGTGAGACAAAACAAGACATTAGAAAATGTGTTTGAGCCTTGCAATTGCAATGGTCTGTTTTTAGCATTGTCTAGGTATTCAAAGACTAGATGAAATAACAAAAAAATTGCAGCTCTTAAATCACTTCAAATTACTACTCGTGAAAGAAAAACAAAAAAGTGCTGAGAGGGTGTTTGCCAGAAATCTTTTCAATTCTCAGTCTCTCTTTCAGGCTAAAGTGCTAAAAAAATGGACGTGTCACAGGCTGGATAAACACCATCCCTCCACTTTTCATGTTCAGCATGCTGACGTGTGGCAGTTTGTGCAAGAGACATGAAAGGCCCGAGTGTTTTACGATCATGTCAACATATGATCTGAGAACAATTTGCAACCAAGTCCTCCTCAAAACACTCAAGTAGGAAATCGGTTCCCTCACACATAAATCAGCCATCGTGACACTTGTGCTTACTGCCAGAAGCTGTGCTCTTTAATTTCTCTCTTCACCTCTTTAGACTCTTAAGATGTGTCAAGAACACGTCCCAACTGTAGGTGCGTTGTTTTTTGGTTGATTGTTAATTGGATTGAGCTTCATTAACCCTGATGTGTGAAATCGCCACCTCTGCCTCGCTGTGTCATTACCTCTCTACCTGTCTGACACCCTTTGGTCACACTGGAAAACATCACAGCAGTGTGACCACTGTGTGAAAGTGGCTTTATGTGCACCCTGCGATGTGCGACCTCGATGACACACACTTGAGTCAGGGTTTGGCTTGCTGAGTGAGAATCTTCTGTTTTCTGTCTTCCAGTCCGAGTCGGAGCAAGACGAGGAGGGCACGGGCAGCATGGGCTCCGCTGCCGTCGCTGTAAGTTCACTTCATGTTTTTTGCTGTGGTTTTGAGGGAGGCGTGCAGAGACACCAGCAACAGAAGTAAAACTAAAAAGCTGTTGAAATTAGTGCACTGTGATCACGGGCGTCTCCCACTATGTGTCAACTGGCTGTGACTCAGTGGTTTGTAGGAAACTGATTAGAAATTTGTAGCCTCAGCACTGTCAAAAGGGCCTAGAGCAGGATGTGGAGGGTGTGTATGTGTATGTCTGAACAACACCTCCCTCTCTCTGTGCAAGCTGGATCCTATAGAGAAGGAGTGGATCTACTCTGCTGCCGGTGCTCGAGTCCCTGACCTCTCTCAGCTGCTCAGACAGGACCCCTCGCTGGCCAACAAGAAGGTAGCACCACCCTCAGCTCTGCCTCTCAAAGGACAATTTCACTTTCTTACAGATTGGTTCTTAATGTCATATTTTTGGCCACCACAATAATATCAATATTGCTATCACAAACTCTGATGGGACAAGAAGCTATAATTTCATATACACCTTAAAAAACCTTGGGTAAAGCTTCAATCACAAAAGTACTTGGTACCACTAGTTATAAATATGCACATATAAGCGCTCCTACTGAAGGATATAATTCATGTTAAATGTGACTGGGCCCCACAGTGGGTATTACATGGATTTAGAGAGAAAGAGGTTCCATTTATCTAAAGCCGAATAAATCACCACCAAACAGTCACATACCACGTGATTTTCATTTTCCTACATTAGATCTATTTAAATATAGAACACAACAGGTGTTTCAAAGAACAGCACAAGAACTCTGGGATGATCTTTGTTAATGTGTGAAAATTGCATTCATGATATTATTATTTTTTCATTTTTATCATCAGACTTTCTAAGTTGTGATGGAAAAGGAAATGGGAATTAGCACATACTTTTTTAGATTAAGGCCTTGAGTTTAGCTCCTTTTAGCTGCATCTCCACTGGAAAAAAAGATTCTCAGCCATCCAGAAGTTGAGCCATCATAGGAAGTTGAGCCATGGCAAGCTGAGTTTAAATGTTTCCAAGTAACTCTGACTAAGTCTGACTGAAGAGTGGTAGTAAGAGTAGTAGTAAGTCTAGTTGATATTTACATTATATTTAACAGTGACTTAAAAGTGAGGTACAAAGCAAGCAAAAATCCCGACATGACCCGACTTCCAGATGACCTCACCTGGATGGCCCAGAACCCTCACTGGAATGTTCATAGTGCTTTCCTTTCAGAACTAAACTCCTCTGGAGTAAAAGTCATTGATGGAATTGTCATTTGCATTTCCACAGCAGAGCCAAAGCCCCAGGAAGATTAAGCTAATTAGCCTTCTGACAGATCAAGAGTGTGATGGTGGCTCATTTTATGTGATTATATGCACTGAAAACAAAACAACCCCTGTGTGTAAAATGCTGTGTGGTTAGTGATGGTCAGTGCTGCAGGCCCTGTTATTTCCTGCAGCAGAGGTAAATGTAGACCCTGCTTCTTTGGTGGAAAGTTAAGTTTGTCAAAAGGTTCCTGATGCCGAGTGGAAACACATTTTGGTTCCATAGTTTCCGGAACTGTTTGGTTGGCAAGGACAAAACTCGTGTTACTGTCTGGGCCCATCAGTATTTGTTGCATGTGTTCATGACGTCAGCAGTCACCTCGGTGTCTGTCTTTAAAAGCCAATAGAAATAATCAGCAAAACAAACGGAAACCATCTTTTAATGTAAAAACAACTCAACATTTTTGCGACAAATTTACAATAATTAATTTTGTGTTTTGTGTTCTGTGTGTTTTTTGGTCAAACCAGGACTTCACCTCGGTGAGTATTTGACATGACATTTTAAGAAAAGGCACAGTGTTCATGTTGTGATATAATTAAAGTTTTATACTATCTTTGATATTGTTTATTACATGATTAGTCAGACTTTTATTTTCTAATTTTCGCACTGGGCCTCCTGACTGTGACCGTGACCATCCCTCTCAGGGGGTAAGTTCCATCATTCATACTTAACACCTAGCCTGAGAGAATGGACGTTCAGTCACAAGTGACCACATTTTGCTTGTGTTTTCCTTATTTATCAGCTGTGATTCCTCCCTCTCATCCCAGCGTTTTGTTTTTGTAACTTTCACAAGCACATTCTGCAGAGATTTTCCCTTTAATAGTACTCTGAGAACCCAGTGTTAGAACATCCAGATCATGCATTTCAAAGGTCCACTATCAAAAGGATTATGAAAGATAGCTTTTTAGCTCCTGTGCCCCCCTGACAACCCAAATCCTTTTATTTGTCTCCCTGTTCGCTTAAGAGATTTGAGCTCATGTTTGTTGTCCCTCCCCTGTGTCACAGTTCTCACACTGTCCTGTGGCCAAGGCAGACCACCTTCTAAGAGTAGCCCTAAGCCTCTGCCATCCCCACCCGGACAAGATAGCATGGCCGCCATTGAAGTGCAGGCAGATGGAGGAGGGGGGAGATTAAGGAGAGTCTTAATGCCCCACAAAGACTTCACCCACTTAAAGATAATCTGAAAGTAATAGAGCAGGCTGGGATTAATTGTAGAACAATGTTAGTTGTGTCCATGGGAAGGTGCTAAGTCCCCCTCAGGCCTCTTTGATGTTCCCTTTAGCCTTCAGCCTCTCCCTGTTCAGCAGAGGTGGATGACTCGGCCAGAGATAGTGTACAGAGATGCCTACTATCAGCAAAGTCACAAGACTCACAAGAAACAGAGTCTTTAAGACCAGGATATGTTATGTTTGAACTGCATTTGTCATGTTCTGACTCCTGCTCAACAGAAGTTTAGCTAAGTGCAGCAAATACCAGGCTTGAAATCACATGTTTGAGCAGGACTGAAGGGATTACTCTTCATCCTGGGAGGACTTCAGTTGCTATTCTGACCAAATGTTTGTTGGGATCATGTGGTTTTATATGTACGCAATTCAAACAAGTGGTTGAAAAGTGAAAGTCAGAACACCCAGGTGTCATCCCTCTTCTCACTCTCATGTTCTTCTCCTCTTCCTGCTCCCCTTGTGACGTGGGTCTCTGCTCCTGCTGTGATGGACTTCCTCTGCCACGCAGTTTGTAAGTACATCTTTCGCCCATCACTCCTCTCTGTCTTCCTCCATATACAGAGAAACGTCAGGCACTGTGGCCTTTGTGTCTCCTGCTCATGTGTAGCCCTCTTTAGCCACCACTTCCCTCACTGGGGAGCGCGTGGCGGGGACAGAGCCGTCCGTGAGTGATGTGACAGGTGGGGGGTCACCCCGGTTGGTAGGAACAGAAACGAGAGGTGCAGGAAGGGATGGCGCTGCATCCTGTTCAGCCTCGTCCATCACTCCTGCTCACCGGGAGAGCTGCCGAGGTGCCAGTCAAACAGCTCCACAGCCAATCTGTCTTGAGAAGTGACAGAGGACAGACAAAAGAGACTGAGATACTTGAGCCAGACAGCGTCTATCACAATCTGTCTCCCAGACACCTAAAATAGAGGGATGTACAGTAGCTACATACGTTTCTTCATCCCCTTCAGTGAATAACATCAGAACTTTTTCTATTGCTCTGCTGTGTTATGAATAGCTCATTTAGTGTTGCAGCTTTTAAAAACAAGCAGTGTAAGCACAGCCAGTTTGTCCCTCTCTTGAATCAGTATCGCATTACAGTCACAGAGCAAATCCTCCATTTCTCTCTTGAAGCAGTTTTGAAAGTTTTGACTTTACAGTAATACTGCAGGAGGCATTTGAGTGGTCTCAGATTAATTCTGCAGCGTGATGAGTCCAAACATCATTAAGAAGTCATAAAGAACTAACCAGTGGCAAAAGGAACCAGTGTTGCAAGAGGGCCCACCATCTAAAGAAGAATCAGATGTTTTCAGTGGTGGAAGAAGTTTTCTAATATTTTATACACTCAAAAAAAATGAAACCTAAACAACAGGTTCCACATCATGTCAGGTTTGTCAGTTGAAAGCAAATATTTTAGATAGATCTAACTGATAATAATTAGATCAACATAAAATATTTAATTTTATACAGCTATTTAGTTAGATCAACTTTAAATATTTGCTTTTAACTGACACAACTCAGTCATGTTGAACCTACTGTTTAGGCTTTATTTCTCACAATACTAACTGTAAGACAGAAAGCCTGTCTGTGTTTTTTATTCATAAATTAGATTACTGAATTATTTTAGATGCAAACATAAAGCCGTAGGCACATTTTTAAGCTTGTAGCTGACTGAGGTATATCTAGTTTTATATACTGTTATGACTGTGTAATTTATAACATATTTCCATATGTAAAACATTGATCTGCAAAGTAACTAGTTACAAAAGGTGTAAGATACATGAATGGCCTGAAATGGATACTGTTTGATTTACTGTGTTAAATGTTGGAAAGAATGTGGTGACTTCTGCACCTACACTCAGCTTTCACCTGTTGATAGGCCATAATTACACAACTTAAAGTGAGCAGGAAAACAGAGCAGATCACAGCTGTAGACAGGCAGGTGCATGTGGTTTGCATGTGACCTGAGTTTTCTTCACACTCTGTGTATCTTAGCACGAGGACTAAGGATGTATTTTTATGAGTAGTGTCGTGGGGGCCTGTGTTTCCCTGCTTGACGTGCGCTGACAGTATTGCAGTGATGTTTGGGTGGGTCTCCCCTCGGCGGGTCACACTAACATCATCAATCTTCCCCCTGGTGACAGGCAGCAGGGCCCCCCAACTGTGGGCACAGTGCTGTGTTGTTTTGTAATTAGGCTTCGTTAGATGGCAGGAAACCATCTCTCTATTCCTCCATCCCTCCATCTGTCCACTCCCCTCTGTGTGCAGCTGGACCCGTGCCCTTGGCAACTTGTAATGATGCTACAGCAATTACCACCTGATAATAGTACAGAGCACTGCAGTGGGGAGTATACTTAACATAAATAAGTATCTACTTGTTCACACAGACCGCTCTGCACTGGGCTGCCAAACATGGCAACAAGGACATGGCCACTCTGGTGGCTAACGCCGGGGCTGACGTCAACACCAAATCAGTGAGTGCAGTTTTATCTATTTATTTATTTTTGTGACACATTGGTTTTAAAGGGGTACTCCAATCATTCTTGCACACTCAATGGAAATGAAACAATGCAAAATAAAATAGTTTTTGTCATTTTCTATATTTTTATTGATTTTAATGGACAGACATCTGCACTGACAAAAAGACTAGAGGCAGAGCTGAAGGTGGTAGAGTTGAAGATGCTGATATTTCTGTTGGGAGTGAGGATTGGACAGGATTAGGAAAAAGTTATTCTTCTATTCTTCTAAAAGTTATTCTATTAATATTATATAATAGAGGGACAGTGCAAATAGGAAGGTGCAGAGACAAAGTGAGTGAGACGTGACTTACATGGTTTGGGCATGTGCAGAGGAAGGGTGCAGAGTAAAATGCATGAAGAAGGCTGAGGATGGAGCTGCCAGACAGGAGGAGAAGATAAAAGAGGAGGTTCATGGATATGGTGAAGTAGTGTGACAGAAGAAGAGACAGAGAGCATAGAGAGATGGAGACAGATGATCTGCTGTGGTGACCCCTAAAGGGAGCAGCCGAAAGAAGAAGATGAGAGACTAAACCAAACATGAGCTGCCTCTACCTACATTATCTGTTATTTCTGATCATGGTTTAGCACATTCATCTGTTGTGTTGTTGTTTGGAAACAAAAACACATCAGTGAGACACACCACAACACTCAGTCACACTCTGAAGATGGTCCATCACTTTTACAACCTGTTGAAGTAAAGGATGATGTCACTCTGGTCCATTTAAACAATTACTAAGGTTAAATTTTTTGTACTTGAAAGTAATAAAAAATATTTTAAAAAATGACCAGCCTTAGTTCAAATATAAGTTCAGAATATTTTATTTTATCGAGAAGACTGGTGCAAATGTGTAAATGAGACTGTGTTTTAATTCAGCCAAATTCACTGTGCTTTCATATAGCAACATACACAGCACTGGAAACCAGTCTTTCCTAGTTTAAAGTTGCACTGGATAAAGAAACGTGGCTGGTGAAGACCATACAGTGTGTCTGACATGCTTTGCTGCAGCTAGATGGACGTGTACACTCACAGAGTCCACGTCCTCTACACAAATACTTTAAATTTCAATGTGCTTTTGAAGGTTTTCTTACTCTTGGGACAAAGTTAGTGCAATTATTTTCACGTTCTGAGTAGTGTTCCTCATGATAACCGCTCAAGGCAATTGGCCGCCTCCCCCTGAGCCTGAATCTGCTGGAGGTTTCTTTCATTAAAGGGAGTTTTTCCTTTCCACTCTTGCCTAGTGCTGCTCAAGTGGGATCTGTTGAGTTTTCTATATAATTCTATACAGTTACAGTTACATTGTAAAGTGCCTTCAGATTATTTTAGTTGTGATTTGGAGCTATATAAATAAATGGAATTGATGAGTGAAAATTGCATAAGGAGTGCCTCTTTAAGCCTGCACTGCATTGCATTTAGCTTGTTGTGACATGGACAACTACTGATCATGGTTCACTTTTTTTTCTTGCAGCATGTGAGTATCCAGGTTTCAACAAGATGTGATAAGTATGTACAGTAAGTTTGATGTGAAAGGATGAGAACAGGTCAACAACGTGGCTGCTGCCTTCTTCTGCTGTTCCCCCTTAGTGACGTAACCCTCACTTACTTGATCTCTGTGAAGATCCAGCTGTGCAAATGTATTACGGCAGCACGTGTTGTCGGGCTGCAGGAGCGCTCCGCTAATAAATCATGTCATGTCATGTTAATTGTTTCCCAAAACAGTGAGTCTATGTACTAGTGTGCATAACTCCAAAACTATGCAATTTTCTGTGAATTACCAAGCAATTATGTTTTTATCATTATCTGGTGTTTTCATAACCTTTGCTAATTTGTATTTTTTCTTTCCATGCTGTTTTCGCTGCCTGTGTCGGGCCTGGGAACTGCTAGGGGGTAGGTACTAAACCCTTTCAACAGCTTTCTCTTAAGTAAAAAAAATCTGCTTTAAATTACTATAGACCTTCATGTGTCAAGTGAGTGTTGAGGGTGTGCATGTCTGATTTCATCACTAGCGCATCAGAACCTCAGAACTTTTTTCTTTATGCATATTTTTATTTTATTTGACTTCATGTTTTGTTCTACAGGGGTACACACCTTTACACATTGCAGCGTTACATGGTCACCAGCATATTCTAGACCTGCTCATAGGGACATATGGTAAAAACTGCTTTCATTTAACATGTTGATAGAAGGGATAGTACTGTGGTAAATATATAATAACTATTTTGTACAGCATGTTTTTCTTTGGAATTAGATAAGAGTTATAGTTCTTTTTTTTTTGTCTGGAGCATGTGTCGTTCTTTAACATTTTAAAAGTAGGTTGTCAGTGAAGAAGAAAAAGATCTGCTGCGCTCCATGTCTAGTCTCAGTTTTCAAAGATATGTTTTTATTCTTATCAGGAGCTAAAGATAATTTAAGGGACTACAGCGGCCATTTTGCCTTCCATTACCTGAACATTAAAGAGTCAGAGGTTCCAGAGGAAGACAGTGAGCTACGTGAGTGCTTCGTACTTTTGCTGCTGAATACAGAATGATTTATTGGATACTAAATATGTATTGTATTAATGCTACACATAAAGTCTGTATAATTTTAATAGATAGCTGTGATAGCTCTGTGTTGTTCTTTTTTAGTTTATTCGATTTAGCTGTCTGCTCATTCAGTGAAACTTCAGTATGTTATATGCACCTACTAACTTGGGATTTGAAAACATGACATTAAAAAAACTTAATTAGGTATATAAAAATATGAAGTCATGAGCTCACAGTTTGCGTGGTGAGCTAGAGGTATTGTATGAAATGTTGGAGTTAGATTAGGTGTATACTTTATATACACATACATTTGAGAAGAATACAGCCCTCCATTCACAAAAAGTAGAATGACGCAAACATAAGCTTTTATTTTAAAGGAATAGTGCAGCATTTTAGGAAAAGTGGGTTATTGACTTTCTTGGTAAAAGATACAAGAAAAAAAAAGAGACAAAGTCAAAGTCAAGTGACAGGTTTTCCCTAAAGTCTTAGGGAAATTTCTCAATACAAGAGCAAATAAGTGCACTACCCAGCATCCCAAATAATTCCTTAAGAACAATTTTCTGTTGTGCCTGATAGTTGTCCAAAACAAAAAAGTCCAAAAACATTCTATGTTTATGTTTATTAGATTACTTTTAATGTCTGACTTTGAAAATTTAATATTTAGAATGTAGAAACCTAAAATATTCTCATCACAGGTAATGTTCTCCCTAGTGGATTGACTTTAGTTTCTTCTGAATCCAGAGTTTCAGAGTATCACTCAGGCCAGAGAGCGGAACAAGAACAGGAAGCTGGTATCGTTGTTCCACTCCAAGAAGAAGTGGGGCTCAGCAGAGGAGCTGGCTCCAATAGAGGAGGAGAGGACGGTGTCAAATCAGCTCGCTCTGCCTCCGTTCAGACCCAGAAAATTCTCTCGCTGAGGAAGAATGGGGACTTTTCTACCATTACTTACATCTTTACATTTATATATTGACACACATAATGTAAACCTACATGAAGCATTAATGCTGCATGTGTATATTTATTACAGGCACACACCAGCACCCTCATACAGACAGCCCACTGATGCACCTCATTAAATCACTCAGCAATGGTGCATTAACTGATGATGTTGCAGGTGATGCTACACTCCTGCGTGTATCAGCAGTACTAATGCTCACCATACAAATACTTATTGATGCCTTTTAATTTTAGTAAATGTTGCTAAATATTAACGTATGCCTTTCAGTTTCAAATAAGCCTGTGCTTTGATGTGCCTTCTTTATGCTTGCTTTTGCTTGTGTGATTCACTGTTGATTCACTTTCACTGTCAGTGAAGAGTTAAAGGTGGAGGTTGTGATTTGGGCTGATTTCCCCTCCCTGTCTCAGGATCCTCATATATAAACTTTTACAAACTTCCTTCCGTCTTTCTGACCAATCAAAGAAGGTCAGTCATTGCTGTTTGGTTAGTAAATTTTACATCGTTCTCATTTGTCATCATTTATATTGACAATCATCTGAAGTGCTTTTCAGAGTGTGGAGTGTTTATTACATATTAAATCCAGCACTTGAAAATCTAAATGAATCTGATAACTATTACTGTGCTCTTTATCCTGCTGGGAAACCAGCAGCATTTGACAGAAGGTTGTGAATAACACATATGGTATAAAGGTTCAGTTATAACTGAACAAATGAGACAAAGCTGTAAAGATTACAGAAAAGTTAGTATAAAGAGTAAAAATAAAATAAACTACTATTGCATTTTTTCACATTATAATAATTTAATTGGATGTAAAATAAAGTGAAATATAATTTATATATAAAAATAAAAAGTGTGCATCTTATAAAAGTTAAACTCCATATTGTACATAAAAAACAGTGAATGTGTGAAAGGTGGGAAATCAGACCAAAAACGTATATATGCTGTGGAAATGATCAGCAGGACTGTAAAGTGCTTTGACTTGCAGTTAACAGACGCTGCACTAACATCAGTACAGTGAAATGGTTTGGTTCAATGCCAGTTAGGGTTTAGTTTCAGGCTATAATGGCCTCTGTTCTGTCACAGTGTTGTTCATCTGTGCTTGACTTTTGTTGTCATGATTCTAGGTTGTCACCACTGATGATGACACCCATTAATGCCCTTCCTACTTCCTGTTGTGTATCCTGATATTACTTAACTTTTCCAGTTGACATGCACTGTTACATTGTGACCACTGTGCCCAGCTAATGTAAAAGTCTTTACCATTCAGTGCCATTGTAAAAGTTACAGTTATGATTGTCTAATCTAATCTGACGAACCAGCCGTCCTTACATCTTTTGCACATTATTTATAGAATTGTTATGCTATTTTGGCATTAAAATGTATTTTGTGTCTATCAGTTTCTACTCTTTTGTGCCACTCACACAGTCATGAGTGTGTCAGCTCTCTCTTCTCTGGACTGATGGAACCGGCTGCTCTCAGTCCAGTTCCTCTAACTCGTGATAATGCTTTTTCCCCCTCTTTCTATACAATAACCCTGTTTTTTTAAGCTGCCTTTGATCTTACTTTAACTACCTGACTTTGTGGGCTACAGATGGAGTAAATATGGGCCCTGCGAACTCTCCATACGGCTTTAGACCTTAATTCCTGATTAGCTGAAAAGGGCAGCACTTGCTTTTAGGTCTTGGATATCAGACGACACAGAGGGGAACAGAGGCAAGTGTTTTTGTGCTTCATTCTTGAAGCGGGGATGTTGGGGAGGGGATAAGAGGGAGTTTCTGTAATAGATACTTATCTTACTGCCCTCAAGCCCCTCAAACAAAGTCCCCCTCTGAAGAGATTATAACCCAGGGAGGGCACATTAACTCTAATCCGATGCTTTGAGGCCTTGCACCCCCATACCACCCTCTGCCCCACTTATTTCAACCCCTTCTGTTGTTGGGGGGCTACCTTGTATCTAGTGCATGTATGAGGCTACACACGAGGGTTGTGTGTGTGTGTGTGCGCATGCATGTGTGTTTGTGTGCAAGTTGGGGGTGGGGAGGGGGTGTAGTGACTGTTTCAATAGCACACCAACTCTAATGAAAAGCATTGAGGGGTGCATACTGCTGTGTAACTGATTCCTCTCTCTGAAGAGATTAGGCGCTACATTGTTGGTTCGGTTGCTCATTTCCATGAGAGCACAGCCTCCCACCAGCGCCTGCATGGCTTTGTTATTTTGAGTTGGAAAACACAGAGCCCAATGTCCCCGGCTTCCTTGTTACCATTGTTTCACAAATAGGCCAAAATGTAGATGTCACGTCACAGATGCCCAATAACCTCATTAGCTGCTCTCCGTGAGGCTACAGGGAGAAAATAATAGATAGCACAAACTTCAGTTTGTTCCATTTATGCAATAAATTGAGGTGACACTACCCTCATGAGCTTCTGTTTCACAGGATGTTAAAAACGCATATTAAAATATATTCAGGGAGTTTTAAATAAGTTTTAGTTTTGTTTTTGCTTTTATTGCTCACTCAGAAATCACAGTGTGCCATGTTTTACATATGAGCAGCAGAAACATGCAACTGCTTAAAAGAAACGGGACAAAGCAGTAGAAAACACCTCTAGCCATTCTACTCATAAGCAGTGTAAAACAGAAGTGTTTATTAAACGTTTGAGTTCTTTAAATGCTAACTGATGATGCTGGTAAGACTTTGAGTTTTATGAAGAGGACAAATGCAAATACATTATATTTAAAAACAGCTCTACGCCAGAATCCTGACAAGGAACAAGGAAAATGGATTCTGCAAACCTTCAATAGTAGTCATTGTCTTGATATTGATTAAGTTCAATATCTCCAACCACATATTTGCCTCAAGGGGTTTTACAATGTGCAACAAATGACAAACCCTGTCCTCTGAGCTTTGGTTTGAGTACATACCAAACTGCACAAACAGAAGAGGAGGAATCCCTCTTCTAGGATGGACTGACATGCAGAACATGTTAGTGGAGGATAGCAAAAGCACAATATGGAAAATCTTGTAAGAATTTTTCATTGAACTTGATATCAACACACAACAATAACCTACATGCAGGGTCCTGCAGATGCTGCGCAATCTTTGTACATTATAACTAAACTGAGGTGCAGTGAGCCAACAAGCTGCTCTGGAACAACGAGCACGCCGGGGAGCTGCTCTGACCGGGCTCCAGCAAACTGAGCCGGGCCTCTAGCTGAGAGATCCTGGGGCCCAAACACAGGCAGACACCACCAGCAACAGCAGCAGCAGCTGTCACACCAGCCATCAGTTCCTAGCCAACACCGCCTGTCACTCACCCAGCGGAGGGCCATCAATCAGGCTGCACCCAGGAGGGAGCTGGGAGGCGGGGTACTGCCCGGCCTTAAACAAAGACATGCTTAAATTTGCAAGCGGTTTCAGCGCCACTACTATTTTGAAAGAATGATAGAATGGTCCTGATAAGAGTAATGACAAAGGATGAAGACTGGAAGGGGGTCTGGGAAGAGGGGGTCAGATAGTAAAGAGGTGGGAGAGCTTGATAACATTCACACTTTGCTTACATCTCTCCATTTGTGTTGGGGCCCCAGGAAAATCCCATTAGGAAAGAAAATTGGGAGTTCTGGTTGGATTTGCTGCCAAGTGACCGTCTGTGCTTTTTAATACGTGATTCTCCTCAGATTTTTACCTTAAATTTTCCTTGTTGGGCTTTTAATCTGTGGTACTATATTAACACAAAACATTTTTTGTCCATAGAGTTTAATTTAACCACACAGTGTAATACAAATTTTAAAACTCCCCCCTCCTCCAGCTCAATTTCCATAAGTCACAACTTTCTCCCCTTCCAGTATCGAATGCTGCAAAAATAAACTAACAAGCAATAGGTGTTGGAGACTCTGTGGATTCTCCTTAGGCTTTTGTTGTCTTGTTCACACCTACCTATGAGCTATTCTAATTGCATGTGTAGTCCCTTTGTCAGTCGGCAGGTAGGCGATAGGCCTGTAATTGACGTCAGACCTAAACCCATTGTCTTGACTCGCTCATTAGCTCCTTCGACTGTCATTGTGCATTTTCATCCAAAACCCCACAACCTTACTCAACCTAACGGTCTGTTTAGTGAGCTGTGATGTGGAATATGCACACGATTTACAGATAAAGGAGAATATTAAGTCCCGTTTCAATACAGAGGCATCAGTGTGTTATCAGAGGTAAAGATAATATGTTATCTTGTATCAGTCTTGGTGCTGAGTACAATCATCCTCCATTTGGTCACTCTTCTCTCCTGTAAACGGCCAACATCCTAAAAGCAAACAGCCGAGGCTCAACCTGTCAGAGCAGGGCCAACACCTGCATTGTGGTGGAGCTGCCAAAAGAGGAAGAGAATGTAAAGAAGCGCTACAACGGGGACAAAGGCTGATGCCCTGAGCTGTTTGTGTTGCTAGATGTATACCGCTGATGGAATAAGCCTCGTTCTCTTTGCACTCTAGTCAGCCCATTGTTGCTCTTGTTCAAATTTGCTCTAGGCCTTGTGAACCCCACCCAAATAAATTCCTCTGTTCCCTCCACCTTCAACACTTTATATCTGCTGCCCCCCCAGCAGCTCCCTCTCCATGGTTATACAGCTGACGCTCAGTTATGTAACTACATAAGAGAAATATAAAGTTAAAATAACACATTACTCTCAGGCTATGGTAAAAGAAACAAAAAATGAGAGCAGGGCTGCAATTAAGTATTATTCCATTATTAGTTAATTTAGAAATGTGTAAGTATATTTATTCAAGCTATGTACTTAAGTATAATTTTGCGGTACTTGTAGTATTTGTAAGTAAGTATTTCCCTGTTTTGCTACTTTTTTTACACTCCATTTACGGGACTGCAGCAGCCATTTTACTCTCCATTATTACACTTTTTGCTACATTTGTTTGCATTGTGTTACTTCTTTGCAGATGTTGATTCTTAATACAAAATAGAGTCATCTAAACAAAAAGAGATGTTTTATTATAATACTTAAATTAGTTCATTTAAATAATTTGACACTTAAGGTACCACTTCAGTTTTCCTCAGCAAGAACTTTACTTTTACTTGACTTCTGTCTCTGTGTACTTATCGCTGTATATCGATTGATCAATTAGTCACTTCAATCTATAAAATGCAATAAATAAAGAAATAAATCATCTTCAAATGCTGTGTTTTAGTCTGACCAAAACACCAAATGCTATTTTATTTATTATTATTACAATATTTCACATTTTTCCAACATTGTGGCTTGAATGACTAATTAATCAATAAAACAACCACTGACATGATAATTAAATTCTCAAACACAGTTTTTCTGTGGATTGACTCATGGATTAAATGACTAATCAGCAGCATTTCCTCCAGGATCACTCACAGCGTCTCTCACTTTGCAGTCAAAATACACAACAGCATTCACACCAGTACGGATGACATTACATTGAGCTCCTGGTTGTGGCTGATAGTTGCCTAAAACTATTTTGAATAGACAAATGTGATAATATCATGATATGCCTTTGTCTATTATCATAATATTATCATATTAGGTTACTGCTTAACTGGTTACTGGGTAACTGCTTGTTAAGATTATTGTTAAGGTGAACTATGTATATTTGTGCACGTTGTGTAATAGTGTGTGTAATGTTTCTGCCATGTTTGTTGTTTTATATTGAAAGTATTTAATATTTATGTAATGTCTGATTGGCACTTTAGCAGCAATAATTTCCCCAAATTTCCCCACTGGGACAATAACGTTTATTGTATCATATTTCATCATATAATATCGTATGTCATGTTGTATGGTATCACATATATCGTGTATCGCTGCCTTTACCTGTTTATTTCAGTTGAAGTAGTTTTCTAGTAAGAAGAAACATAAATATGCAGGTGACTGTTCATTCACAGCGATGGATGAACTATTCAGAACCTTCAACTGAGCGACAGCTTCAACACCATTTGGTAATAGCAAAATAGTCCCTTAAAAATAAGTGTCCCAGATTTACAATCCACAGCAGTGTTAGCAGCAAAATGTAATTGAAGTATAAAACATACAAATAACAGAAAATGTTTTCCTTAATACAGATAAGTATTAGCATCACATCTGCATACATGTTACATGTAAACTGTTTAGCATTTATTATTCGGACTGTATGATGCTGAAAACATTCATATTAAAAATATGTAGAGTAGAAAGTACCGCATTTGCTTCTGAAATATAGTGGAGTGGAAGTACTCCACTATACTGTACTTAGTTACATCCCTTTACTGATCTTCTATTGGTAATTTACTGGTAATAACTCATGTAACTATTTTTTCTGTAAAAATCAAACTGACCTTTTAAATAAATTGAAAACATTTGCATTCACAGATCTTTCTACTTTCACTATTTTTTATTACCATTAATAATATTATTCAGCTGCCTTTGATCCACCACTCTCCCACTCGCTAACACAAAGTACATTGATTGAACTTGTGTGTGTATTCCACAGTAGAGTTCAGCAGCTCCACAAACGACAGCCGTCAAAATGATCACGCTGAAGTGGAATCAACACCTCCTTACAACAGTTTCAACAAAAACCAAATGATAACACTTGAATGGAGCAGCACTGCTGCACCAATTTCAGCCTGGTCTAAATAGTAACTTGTACTATTATATTTGTAGTTTAGTTTATCCTTTAGTAATTCCATATGTATAGAAACACAGGGATGTATGCACACAGTCAGATTCCTACATAATCTACAGGAGTTGTGAGTAATGTGTGTGTGCCTGCATGTTAGGCTCATGTGAGGCCTAGATTTTACACATCAGTTTGAGACATTTAAACACACTTTAAACTACATGGATACTGACTCAAAGTAAATAGATTTTTAGATAAAATAAAAATCCTACAATAATTCACATGACAGTATTGAAAATGGTTTGGGTTTTACATTAAATGCAGCTAAAACCCAAACTGACACATAAGGTCTTTGGGCATCAACCCCGCACGTTTTGACACTTACTGAAAGCACTATCGCCATCATCGCTACACCTCTTAATACTGTTAATATAATTATCAAAATGTATGCGAGATAAGAAGAGGTGCTCCTTTGAACACAAACACTGAGCTCCTCTTTTGAAGGACTTGAGGGGGGACAGTGGAATAAGAGGTGTAATCTTCCCCTCTTATCTCTAACGACCCCCATCCACACACACACACACACACACACACACACACATTAGCATCTGTTATCTCACAATTATCATATACATTAGTCAACACCTGTTTCACTTAACCTCGTTTAATTAAGGCCATTGAAACGTTGCGCTGCACTCAAAACAAAGCCATCCGACGTGTAAAAGGGCAGTTTGTTATGGTTCACTCAGTAAATTAACAAATAAAAAACGCAGATTTGGGAACATGAATGACACGTTTTAGTCATTTTCTCAATTATTCTAATTAAAAAAATGATTTTGGAGAATGGCGCGGAGTGCGCGTAAAAAGTAGCGTCTCTGTATGAGAACATGTAACACCATCGAAATAGTTAATTCAATTCCCAGAACTACAGATCTGTAGGTGATAAAGTGTCAGGAGCGACAGCACAGATTGGCAGGATGTTGTTAACTGAACTCAGGTTGTCTTCCAAGCTCTCCGCCGTTTAGCGCTAGACAGGAGAAGTGTTAAATTCGTCCTTGTCGTGGAACCAATTTACACCAAAGTATAAACATCATCAGCCTGATTTGCTTTTAATTTAAGATTAATTAAAATGTTTCAGCCTGTTGTTTATTAAATGTTAAACACAATTAAGTCATATTTTGGCTGTTGCGCACAGAGAAACTAATACAACTGCGACACAAAGCAAAAGACTCGATCTTTATGTTATTTCTATTAAATGTGAGATGCTTGTTTGTTACACTGAGCTGATGGTTAATTGTAAGAGTCTTTATTGACTCCTCTAAAGAAAAGGTTGCATTTGAATTGAAACTTCAGCTCTCTCCATAAATCACTGTGCTGCGTTAAGCAGCCTCTCCACGAGAAACGCTAAAAGGAACAGCGCAGGGCTTCTTTGATGGGATTTGCTGTGGGTCTTTTGAACGTAGCTGTCAGTCAATAACAGTGGGACCTCCCTACTACCCCTCCCTCCCCCGCACACACACGCTGGCAGCTGGGTGTGTATAAATAGATACAGGGGGTTGGATTGCCACTCAAACCTGAACAGCTGGGACGCAGGAAAGATGCCCGCATCACAAACTGGATTTGGCAACTTCTTCTTGGAGAGGAACATCAGCATGCCGGCTGGATATCAGATCCCGGTGCTGGGATGTCCACCGGGTGTGCAGCAGCAGCAGCAGCAGGCTCAGCATCTAGCAGCCATGGCAGCTGGAGTTCCCATTGCGTACTCAGGACTACAGGGATACAACTTCGTCCCCTATCCACACCACAGGCACATTGCACACATGGTGAGTCCACGCAGCTGGTTTCATTCTCAGAACAGCTTAGTAATACACACATGTACTGGAGTTGTCATATGCAGTGGTCAAATTTCTTGGCTTGTTCTCACATTTCTTCTCTTTTTTTCTCCCAGAGCAACGGTTTCGACCTGAAGGTCGCCTCCCCCTACCATCATGCGCTCCTGGCTCGCGGAGGCGCTTTCTACCCGCCCTACCGCCCAGGAGCAGCTGAGGATCCCGGCAGGGTCGCAAAGGTGGCAACGCGAGAGAGCACCGGGGCGCTGAAGGCATGGCTGAACGAGCACCTGAAGAACCCGTATCCGACCAAGGGCGAGAAAATCATGCTCGCCATTATCACCAAAATGAGCCTCACGCAGGTCTCCACCTGGTTCGCCAATGCGAGGCGACGCCTGAAGAAGGAGAACAGGGTCAGCTGGGCGTCTAAGGGCAAATCAGATGAAGAGGACGAGGAGCAGGAGGGAGAGAGTGACGACGACGAGGAGTCCCTGCAGAAATGTCATTTGGATGAGAGGGATGATGTTGAGACTCAGGATGACCACGCAGACGTCGACGACCGTGTCCAGAG
The DNA here is from genome assembly GCA_900302695.1 of Helostoma temminkii. Classification (NCBI taxonomy): domain Eukaryota; kingdom Metazoa; phylum Chordata; class Actinopteri; order Anabantiformes; family Helostomatidae; genus Helostoma; species Helostoma temminkii. The sequence goes on along the minus strand of OMLM01000316.1, from coordinate 108,141 downwards.
CGCACTGGAAAGCTCGGCGCCCGTGGATGCGCGCTTGGAGATGCCGCAGCAGCCAAGCGGCGAGCACGAAGACGGAGACATTGCACTTGTCAAGAAAGTTGAAAAGAGTGACTCTGACCACACGCCGTCCACTTTGGATAGTAAAGACAACGTCAGTCAAAAGCCAAAGATCTGGTCTTTGGCGGAGACCGCCACCTCAGACACTGTGAAGAAACCTCTGGATCACATTTACCACCCCGCCGGGAAACTGTGGGCTGAATGGGCTTCAAGAACCGGACTGTTTGTTCCTTCATGTTACACCCCTCACGAAATAGTCTAAGTGGGTATTTAGACACAGACTAGAGACATTTTTCCTCACCCTCTGCACTTTAAACTGTCAAACCTCAGGGATCTGACTGTTCCTGAAGTTTACTATGAGATGAAAATCAGCTGTGAGACCAAAGACTGAACATGTGGTGTCGTTGTAAATAAATGTAGATGTATTTTTCCAACATCGATTTGTAAATTATGTTTCCTTTGTCTAATCATGAAGAGATATTTTTGCTTAATAAAGACCAGCTTCTAGCGAAATGGTGTTTTTTCCCTGGTGTAGTTCACTTTAACACAGTGCGCAGCATAACTGGAAACATTATTTCCCCCTGATCATAAAGGTAGTGCTAATAAGAGGTTTGCACAGGAGGCAGCTTTTTCTTCAACATTAAGTCAATTCTTATTTAAGACTACAACGAGGAGGCGGTTTAACTATGTAAATTGAAAGGATACAAAGAGAGTATTGGCCTTGCTTTGCATATGAAAGCACATTACATCCTCCAGAACAGGTTTTGGCGCAGTAATCCTTGGGATTAAACCTTGAATCTTATACAAATTAAAAAAAGATCCTTTTATGAGTGCCAGCTGATGTTAGAGGCTCCTCTGAACCATTTTCACGTCAGGTATATAAAAGTTGAAGCAGCACCTGTAGGCCACACATCTGTTAAGGTGTTGATGTGCTCAGGGTTTGGCACTGGCAGAGGGAGTCTGCTCCATGTAAATTTAAAGGGGTGTACCTCCATTAATCCAGGGATAATGAGAAAGCCTCAGGGAGCAACAGGCCTGAATTGCAGTTGTCCCCTGGCCTCACTTTTCTGCGCAAATCCCCACAAACAGGAACACACAGGGCAGATTAGCTTTTATCTGCCTTCTTTACCTCAAAGCAAACAGATGAATAGGATGCAAAACAATATAGTGTGGAAATGTTTCGCAAGACTCATTTTATTTAGGCTCATGTGATACTTAACAACACCTTTCTGCACCTTCAACTTCCAATTTCAAAAGTATAGTATCCAGCAGTGGAACATTACTGAGGTGAGCTTTTACAGTCTACTGTTAAGCTGTAGCACCCCCTGGAGGAAATCAGGTGCAACTACTACAAGGCTTCTTCCATTAACTGCAGAATCCCATAGGCAATGCTGATACATACTATTGGCACATAAGACAAAGACATATATAAGACATATCAGACCAAAGTTCAGCATTTCCTATACCTACATATATTAAACAATATAATAGCATCTCAGTTTAACCACATTCTAAGTGAGCAAACACACTGGAACAGATAGTTTTAAAGTAAATTCAATAAAACCTAATATTTGGTTATCTGGAAGTTGAGTCATAGCAGTTGGTTTCTGTTACGTTTTACTACTCATCCAAGTAGCTTCAGCAGTTTGTCTCAGGGAGCAACAGTTTCAGCTGCCATGACTCAGCTTCCATCACATCAGTGTAAATAAATATTAGTCTCATCAGTCCTTACAACTAGTTTGTTCCTTAACTTTAGACACTAATCTGTGTACTTTTTATTGTTGTTCTACAGATTCTTACTGCTGAAGAGAGGTTTACATCTTCTGGCACGGCCCCTGAATGTGACACCGCCATTCTGCTTTATGGAAGTTGTTACCGATGTCACCGGGTTGTTTTTGAACTTTTCTTCACAGCTCTCACAATGCTTCTGTCATCAGCTCATATACCAGTGCTTTTTTTTCAGGCCATTTTAAATGGTTTTATTGGCTTTGTTCAAGGTTTGTGCAAGGCCTCTGATTATTTTCCTTCTTTTCTCAGATTCTAAATGGCTTGCTGTTCTTGCTTGATGTACCTTTTTTAACAAGAGATGCAGTCTTCACATATAAAACCCAAAGCTAAAACCAAGTGTAGTAATTCGGAGCTTTTTATTGCTGTAACATTCGACTCATAGGACACACCTGAGTAACATCTGTCAGTCGTGTTCAAATACATAGATTCACTTAAATTTAACGCATAATTATTTTAACATGTCTAGATGTAAATATCAGTAAATAAAACTAAAGATTCAGTGTCCCACTTTCCTGGCGTTGATGTCGAGTGCGAATAAACACTCAGGGATCAGATCGGAAATCATTAAAAAAAGACACTTCCTACAATTCCAGGTGCTGCCTGAGAATCTCCATAATCTGAACAAATTATATAATTTTTCCGTAATAAAGTCATTCATTGTTTATTATCTGAACATCCATGAGGACAATTTAAATATGAACTACTATTAAGCACTTGTATGTTTTAACAGTGCCAGTTTGCCAAAATGCAAACAAACACAGGCTTAATTTGAACCCAGAGCACACCTCACTCAACCGTTCTACTTCCTGTTTACACCACCAAAGCTTTATGGGAACTCTTAGTTTTCTGTGTATGGGAGAAAAACAAGAGATGTAAACTTTAGGATTCAAGTAAAACAAAGTTTAATGCAAAAGCATTTTAAAAACAAATGCAGCACTTACACATGAATCATGTCAGAATACCATATGTACACTCATGAAATGCTACCAACTAATGCAATAATATACACGCTCGTCTACTGTTGCAACTTCATGCCGTCGTTTCAGCACATTAATTGTGATATTAACACTTGTGGTAAATCGATACATGCTTATGTTACAAGAATTACATGCAATTGAAATATGAGACAATAACTAGATACATTCATGATTGCACACTACTCACAATGAGTCTGTAAATGTCTGTGTTTGGGATTCTTCTAGAGAGATGTTGTGTGACTTTCCATTCTCCTGCATCACATAGTTTCCATTGTCAGTGAAATTTCCAGTCTCTTGGCTTTCCTCATCCAAGTTTTCCTCAGGCTCGTGTCCTTCTTCTTGAGTGGACTCCGGTTCAGGTAACATGGGATCTGTTGGAAATGACTGGTGCGGAATGACAATCCTGATTGGTGTCACAGTTTGTTCTTCTTCCATTAGTGAGTGATGATGAAAACAGTGCTAAAAAAGAGAAATATAGATATTAAATTGTCAATTGTGAGAATGTCTTAAAAATTTTAAAGGCTTTTTAATTGAATTATACAGTTTCTTACAGTGCAGGACTAATTAAATTATTTCCACGTAAACACAAAACCTGGTTTGTTATTTCACTTAGGAAATAAAAAAAAATACAATGCTGCATCTGTGCTTAAGAAAACCTCAACATTAGCATGCTGTCTAAAGGTCACTTTTTAAAGGAACAGATTAACATTTTGGGAAATATTTACTTTCTTGCCAGGAAATACATAATAAAATTTCACTGGCATGACTGCATGCTAAATATAAACCTACAGTCATGTGTTGATTATCATAGATTAGGATAAAGGTGGGAAAGAAACTGTTAGCCTGGCTATGTCAAAAGGTAAAAAAACTACTTGTTTTTACAGTCGGTTTTTATAAATCAAAGACATACAAGGTGTTTAGTAGTGCACTTTAGATGTGCTGGTAGCAGGATCTTCCATTTGGACTCACTGTTTTCCAGTCTTTAGTCTATGCTATGCTAATCCTGGGCTGGACATAGCTTCAAATGACAGCATACAGATATAAAAGTAATATCAATCAATCTAGTGTACGTCTTTGTATTGAACCATAATATTTCCTAAAATACCCTAAATATTCCTTAAACAACAGCATAATAAGAGCATAATCCTGTTAAACAGTAGATAGACAATGATAAGTAAGTACTGCTACATATTATGCACAAGAGACACCAAAGGCCTCACACACCTAAAGACTGGTTAAGAGGTCCAACGACTGGACTGTTTACATTACATGTTCTTATGTCAAAACAAACATGGATTCAGATTGAACTTTTTTATAATTTGTGCTAGAAAAATAAGACAAACTAAGCATGGACTATATAAGAAAACAGAGGTAAAAGACCTTTGTAAAACAATGCTAACTTCAGGTAAAGCTGTAGTGACTGTATGTCTCCCTAAAGACTGGAATCTTCTTAACAGACACTTAATGATCTTCTCTGCTGACGGGCAGCAGAGCCTCGCTCAGACTAGAAGCATCCAGGTCTGACCAGTTGCCACAACCACATCCTATTCATAATACAGTTACAAGCCGTAGAACTTGAGTCTGGACTCCAGCCCAAGAGTGGACTTAAGCCCCATTTTTATTGTCTTGCATTTGACTGAGACTCGTTCGTATGTGACTCTGACTTGTCTTGGACTTGACCATTGAGCTTGCCCAATGCAAAACTGGACTCAACTGCATCCAGCATTTTATTCTTCTCTTAATGTGATAGACTGGCGACCTGTCCAGGGTGTACCCCGCCTCTCGCACACCCGTGAGCTAATAGGTTCAGAAAATGGATGGATGGATAAACTGTTGGAAATGTAACATCACATTCAGCTTTATGTGACTTTAAAGCAAAAAGTCTTTTCACATTAAAGTTGTTTTGTCTTTGAAGAGGGCTGATTATATTGTTAAGTGAAACTGCTAACTAATTTGATTGATTGTGTTTTTACACTGCACTATAATTTAGAATTACTACTACTATCCTTAGCATCACATAAATTACAAATAAGTAAGCGGTTTTGAAAATATATATTTTTTTCTTGATATTTTACTCTCAATCTCACTGGACTCAGACTTCATTCGGACTTGACTCGGATTGGACTAGCCTGGACTTGGACCTGACCTGGACTTGAATGGTGTGTGCAGGCCTTAATGAAGTAAAGCAAGAAAGAAAATTACCTTTACCTTTACTTTGTCTTTTACATTTTCTGGTTTATCCAACATAAAAGGAATAAAACACAAAGAACATGATTAAAAGTGGATTATTGCAATTTAAACATTAAAGATGTTATGACAGAAACCATTTAGAACATAACGTACCTCTGCATCGCCAGTAGACAATCAGAGATACAGCAATGGCAATCATAATTAACGAAACACTGATCAGGATAATGTGAGTCCGTGAGGATTTTTCTGCAAAAGAAGAAAATGGAGGAAGATGAGAGACATATTGGATCCTCCCAGTCTAACACACATTTACAGCTTATCATCTCTACTCATAAATAAGATAAATACCCTCTACAACAAGCCTGAAAAACGTTATTTTCCAGATGCAGATACAGATTTGCATTTTAGCAGAAGAGGCACAGAATAGGAAGTTGCGGAAAAAACAGGAAGTCCATAAGTAATTTCTAATTCTATATATATGTATATATATATATAAATTCAGAGCTCATACATCAAAGAATACATACTGTATTCAAGCTCAAATATAGTTTAGTCTATGCACACATGCATTGTAAACAGCGTGTAGGTGAATCCTGTTAAACCCACACACAAAACCGCAAACCAACATAGATTTACAAGGTGTACTGTCTTGTTGTATTGATAGTTTCGCTTTGAGCAAGACAGCCACCTCTAACCACACAGCTGCACATGATCATCTCACAAAAGTGAGAAACTTGTACTGAGTTTCTCTGCCTACACAGAACTCACCACAGATGTTGTCAGACTGAGCAGTTCCTCTTTGCTTAATATAATATCCATCGCCACACCTGCAAACAATTTCACAGTGTTAAAGGTGATGGAGAAGTTTCAGGTGAATATTTAATCAGTTGTTATTGTTAAGATAAAAACCATTAGGATTTATGCTAATCGTAATTCTATTTGCATGTCAGTTGGGTCAAATTACATGAAATAGCGAAAAACTATTGTAACAATGAATAGACGTAGCAGTTCCCAAATACACAAAAAATCTCCATATTTTTATTGCAATCTTATGTATTTGTGCCGAGGGCTGTGACAAACCAAGTGGATGGTCGGGCTAGCTTTTGCGGAGTGTAGCATTAGACCCGTGTCGGTAGCTTAAAGGTTGTTTGCCCCCCTTTGGGGAGAGAAACTACAGTGATTTGCTATTCAGCTTAGGGAATCAGTGCATCAGTAGAGGAGCAGGAGTGAGGAAACCCAGCTGTCCCAGCTGCCCCCCTAGTTGTAGTGCGGCAATTTTGGCCCAGACAAAGACGACATTACATAACAGTTGTCATTTGCCATCAGTAATTCTTTGATATCGGCTTGTTAAACATGTTCATCAGAATGCCAACAGGCTGACAGCTACTGTAACAATCAGTGACTTATAGACTCAACCATGCTCAGAGTACAAGGTTAGCTGGATGGAACCCACAACAAGACTAAAACAGCAGAAGTCTTTTATTTTTTATGCACATGGACAAAAGTACTAAGGTAAGTACGTAAAGCTTGTTTTCAGAAAAGTCCAAGCCAAAAAAAAAAAAGTCCATAATAGTGATTGTACATGTTTTTGCAGAGATGCTATCTTATATGTAAATGCTTTAAGGTTTTAATACTTACGGTGTCCACTTCTGACAGACACTCTTCCATGAAACGTTAGTGGAAAATGTGCCATCCTCGCATATCTCGCAAATTGTGTTGTGAGAATTATTACCTGAAAGTCAAATGTGATTTCACTCAAAGGTCATTAAAATACAAAGTGATTTGTCACATTAACAAAAACAAAAAAACAATGTGTTGTACCTATGATTTTAGCTCCTTCTCCTGGTTGACATTCAGTGTGTTGGACACAGGCTATACAGGTTTCATCAGAACAGTGATATCCATCCTTACACATACAAATGTTTTCTGTCTTCTTATCCTTATTGACAGCAGGTTTAAAGAATTTATCTGAATAAAAAAGAATGGAAACCAGTTGTGACAGATTAAACCAAAGCTTTTAATTGCATACTGATTATTGGAACTGTTTTGTGTAATTAGTGACAAGAACGTACTTGGGTCACAGTATTTCTGACGTATACACTTTTCTTCTTTTGTATATTTATCCTGATATTCATTTTCCCCACACTCAGTGCACTGAGGTTGCTCAGTGCAAGGACTCCCGGGTGATGACATTCTGGTCCCTGCAAAACAGAGCAGTAAAACATGCAGCCTTCAGTATATCATTCCTCAAAGAAATAGTTCAACATTAAGTTAAAAAGCCTCTCAGCTTTCTTGCCAAGAAGTCAATGAAAAGGATGCTAAGCTCAGGTTAGCTGAAATTAGCGTCTTGGGAGCAGTTTTCCTGGTTCTGCCTTAAGACATCAGATACTGTCCACATTGATTAAATTCAAGGATTAGTTATTAAATAAGACTGTTAACACGTGATCTCAGCTCTATTTGGCCTTATTTTCATATTTAACGCAAAGATATGGGAATGCTATGTAACACACAACCCACAAAGGTGTGTTTGTGCTGTGTATTTTGAACAGTTCTTGTACAGTGCTGTGGACTTTACAATAGATGAAGGTGAGAGAATGTAGTATAGAAAAAGATGGAAGTAAACGGAAAGCAAAAGTACATGTGTTTAGTGACTGACCCTCAAAATACAGTGCCAAAAGTGCCCTTGATTATATATATATGTGTGTGTGTGTGTGTGTGTGTGTGTGTGTGTGTGTGTGTGTGTTGTGCCTACCTGGTCCACACATCTTGCAGCACAGATCATCCATTTCATATTGAGTTAATGGGTCACACTGGAGCTGAACAGCGCTCCCCACCTGCAAAATAAGACAGACATAGTGTTGAGAGTGTATGTTTGACAGTTGGTTCACTTCCTCAGACCAAACTATGGGGGGCGTGGCGGAAAGTCCCAAATCTTCACCAGTCTTTTAAGACCGAGACCGAGTAACAACAGGTGCATGTTTTTCCTAGTTTGACGTTTTTACTATTAAAATCGTTATTACATCGATAGATGAGACAGAGTCACATGCTTTGAACGCTTCCTCGTCTATAAACCGCTGCGTGGGAAAACGAAAGTGAAAGTAGACTTTTAAAAAGATGTGCGTTGTAGGGCGTAACCTTGAAATAACACGCACGATTTCGACCAGATTATCAGATACAACCACGCAACCGAGCAAAAACACTAAACCTGTTACAGAGTATATGTTAGAATGACGCTACAGAAGACAGAAATCTATCTGCGTCCGCGTAAAGCGACGCGTTCTCAGCAGCCAGACTCAATCCACACCCAACATAATAACCCGTCTACTCACCATGAAAGCCAACAATATCACTATTGGAAGTAAATGCATTTTAAGTAGCTTTGTAGATCCCAGCATGTTGTGGCTACTCCTTCCCCACACAGCGCAGTCACTGTTTGTGTCGCTCTCTCCAATCCGTCTGCTTTAACAGCGAAGGGAGGAGCTCACTGCGCTCCAGTATTTCCCCCGTAATTTTTTTTGACCGTTTCCTGTAAAGTCATAGCTTAAGCAAAATACCCAGACATAATAGCGATTGTGTTCTATCCTCACAGATTATTTTATTATTATGAATTAATATAATGTATATATAATAAAACCTCATTAAGCAGTTATTACAGCAGGTGTGGTTAAACAGCATGTTTGATCCTTATTGCCACAGGATAAAAATAATAGTGTCAATAAGTTGTATTATCCAGAACCAGTTTTAGTCCTTAAGAATCCTATGACATGTATGTATGACATGTGTTGTTTTCTTTGCTTTCATCCTCACCCTTCACTCTACAGCGGATACTAAATCCCCACCAGATTGCGTGGGATTCCCCATAAAGTTTTCATCGAGGGGATTTTCCACGTGTTCACAGTAGCGATCACAGCCCATTTGTGTTTTCTGTTTATCACACTTAGCCTAATCATTTAACATGTATAAATTGGTGTGCCACACTGTGTCGATTTGTGACCCTTTGTTTTTTGCAGTGTCAAAGCAGCGGATGTTTAGATCCTCTTGCTCATGTATTCCGGACATTATGGCACAAGCACCGACTACCACAAACACTTACATATCTCTTACTGGAACTTCCATGGTTTCCTTTGAATGTCCTGCTGTGTGGAATTTCATGTCTTTCTGTACTTCTCATTTTCCTCGGACATTTGTGCGCCCCTTTTACCTCTGTTTTTGACAAACCCCACTTGCATTGCGCCCCGCATTAATGACAAATATGTGGTAGGACAGGACGATGATGAATAAACTAGTGAAGAAATCTCAAGTTATCATCATCATGTGTTTGTCATTTGCCTTGAAAAAAGAGGAAAACAATATTTCATAAATGGTCTATTGTGATTTTACTAATAGTTTTTGGAATTATACACAGGGATAAAACTCTATGTCACTCTGAGGACTTCTCATAAAAAGTCAGAGCAGTTTTGCATAGAGTTCTGTTGAAACGAGAAACTATCCAAATGGTGATAAGTTTGAATGGGTGAATTCCCTCAGCTTGACAGCATGATGATATTTTCCCTCACCGTTTAAAGAAATTGACTTGCACTACAAAAATATTGGTAAAAATCTGTTGTTACCTTCAGACTGTGGAACAGAAACAGTAGTCGGTAAAGGTAGAGCTGATTTTATGTAGTGAAAGAAGCCTAATCCATAAATGATATATCAACTTTTTATAAGGTTATAATTTTTAATGAGAATATAACCCTTCAAAAATTAATTAGTATCTGATACTGTGAAATAAAAGTAGAATATTGTTTTGTGTTTTGTTATGGTGTATAAGTAACATGAAGTGGAAATACCCTAGCAGAGTACAAGTACCTCAAAACTGTACTTAAGAACAATGCTTAAGAAGATGAATGAATGAATGAATAATATACAGAAATGCATGCATGCGTCTTTATAGTAAGTGCAGGTGAATTTACCTGTGTATTTGTCAGAAGTCTATATTGTGTCTGTGAAGGTTCTCAGTCATCCAGGTCATAGTTATCCCAAAGGTTCTTTTCAGTAGCAACCAAGTCCACTTTCTACAGAGCAGAACCTTTGGGAGAGCCTATATTGTGTTAAATTAATTTCTTAAATATAGAAATATAAAACCTATACATTATGAATCCAGTTATTTAAGCAAAGGTTGCTAAATCCAACCATGATTAAAAGACACTGTAGATACTCTCCCGCTAAACATTTATCTTAGCTCATCTTCTTTGCTGCTTTAGCTGTCACGTCACCTTCTTGCTCGATCAAGTGTAATATGATTTGGTGAGCTTAAGCTTTATGTATCTGAATATTGTTTAAATATACATAGTATGTATATAATAAATAATCAAATCACCCTACAAACTGCTTAAAATTGAGAAGGTTTGACCAAGTCAAAATATGGATTTGATCTCTTCCTTTATAAGAAAATATTATGATTATAATCAAACTTATCAAGGGAAAATCTAAAATATGAATATGATGTAGCTTTTTAAGTTTGTAGGTGAGTAGGATTAAAAGGGCGTCTCATTGTCAGCAACTGTTCAGTTCATAAAGACAAATTCTATGTATGAATCCACAAGTAGCCACTTGTAGCCCCTTAACGATTGCTATATGTCAGCAGTTGTATAAAATGTCCTGTAACACATATTAAGGCTACATACGTCATATAGTACTCCTTCCTGGATAAAGGAGAGTGAGCAGTAAATGAGGATCCACCTTCCAGCAGGTGGGGACATGTAAGCTGTGTAAATGTTTGTAGAGAGCCACGTTGTTGTGGGTGTGACTTACCTGGAAAAAACGTAATCTGAGCTGAAAGTGGGCGTTGTAAGAATTGATGAAACAAATCACAGTGTTTTCTCATTTCCCTGCTCAGAGAGGAAGATCTTTATGTAGGTTCTGCATGATCAAAACACCAAAACATACTTCACAGCTTTGTTATAACACAGGAACACTTACATGGATTTGTGTGTGAAAAACCAAAAATTGAGATGCCAAGTTTAGGACCAAAGAAGAAAGACAATCTGTTCAGAATGGACAGACACACTAGGCATGTGCCACAGGTAAGATTTAAATTTATATACAGTACTTAGACAAGAAGTCCAGTTTGATTACAGGTGTCACTCTTTAATTTACTGTATTTATGAAAGTGCAAAATTGATGCTTCCACAGATGAGTCACAGAATTACGAAAGCCTTACTGTATTATGGGTTCTACAGAAATGTCCCCATTGCTTTCAATAACGTCAAATCTGTGCAGCACTAGGAGACCACATTTTTATACATTTGAGCCCCTCCACTACATTTTACTTCCTCAATTGAATCTAAGTTCCTTACAGTTAGTGGTTCCCCACAACAGAAATGCTTGTTTACCCAGAAATACGACAGTGACTGATTTGAGGAAGGCAGTATGTTCCCAAAATAGCTTGTGTTTAACAGATGCAGATGCTGATTGTCCTTTGCAATGCAGTGGTTCCTCTTTGCAGTTCCAGTGAGTGGAGGCGGACATTAGTTACGCACATTGTGAAACAGATAAAAACAATTAGTTATCAGTTATCTTGTCTTTTGAGTCACCATGCAATGGCCTAAAAGCCCAGTGTTTTTAATATTGGATAATATGAACAAAAATTGCTCACACACAGTAGGATAATAACAATAAACATTCTTATAACCTCCTAAATATGATATAAAAACAATTTTGTTGCTAACAATTGACATGTATGGATTGTTTTATGTTAATTTGGGTTATTGGGGTTTCAGCTGAGCAATGAAGAGCAGCTGAGCATCATGAACATGGTAAAGAACGGACAGTTGTCCATCGAGGATGCTCTGATCCTGGCCAAGAAGGACCAGAATCATCCTTCCAATCAGCCTGAAGAGGTAAAAACCTTTTAAATCACATTTTGTTGACGTTTTGTGGGATATGATTGCAAAACTCACATTAAATTAGCAGGTACAAATGTCTCACATTGCAGTAGAGTTCTCTGCTGCTGTGGTACAGGATCATACTGATTACATTAATAGAGTTAAAATATACTACTATACTTTATTTTAATGTACAAATGAATAAAAATGCAAATATAATGTTATAGGCTGCTTATTTGCTTTCTTTCAGACACATAGTATCAGTAAACCTCTTACTTACTCATTAGCTTGCAGTGTCTTGCAGTGTTTGTTTATACACAAACAGAGAAATGGTGCGCGGGTCTGGGTGGATTGCAGATTTTGGTGGTGGTAGGTGGGAAAACGTCTTGACTCTAGGGCAAGTGACTCCATTTTCATTGCTCTTTTAGTGTTTTTTTTGACTAGTGAAAAAGTGGTCTGTCTTCCCAGCACTAAATCAGGGTAAGCACAAAATTGGAAACTAGCTGGTGAATACAGGGGAGAATTTAAATATGCTGGTGGAGACCCAAAATAGAGATAAAAGGAATCTAAATAATACTAGACTGAACACTCAAATTGGTCAGAAACTAATGTTAAAGAAAGAAACTGTGTCCCAAAGAGTCATATCAGCTTACAATGTGTCCGATGTCAATATTTTATTTACAGTGTATCTCTGTCAGGTTAAAAATGAATAAAAGAAACTTTAAAGAAATAGTTAAAGCACTCCATAAAACCACATTCTTTACATTCTACATTCTTTGCAATATAGTTGTTTTTACTTAGCACAGGTAAATGCCCTGCTGAGAGTTCAGGGTTGTGTGCAATCCTTGTAAAAACTGTAGTTTTAGTAGGATTTAACAAGAAATTTTCATAAGTAAAAATAACAGGTGGTGAATGAGGCATTTCTTTGCATCCTATGTTGTTTTTTGAATGACCTTCCTTAAAACTCTGAAGTTGCTGGAAACCTGTTTTGACAGCCATTTGTCTCTGTATTATGTTTATACGCTGCTCAGCCTGCTGGATTGGTTTTAAAATAAATACATCTCTGACCCATTTGATTTGCCCAGGGCTGCACTTACAGAGGAACGTGGAGGTACCTTTTGTCCTGTAGCAGGAAACAGTCAAAGCAAAATACTACCTATTGTTCATTAGAGAGCGACTCTCATTCATTGTTTATTTCTGACACTTGGGTATTTTTTTGGCTGTTATTGCAGGAACAGCAACCCTCGCAGTACAACTTCAGTGTTTATAAGCACAGCTACTACAGGTGGCAGAAGCGAGTTCTTCAGGTGAGTTCTAAACACAAAAACAACAAAGTTTAACAATACTTTACATAATAAACTTATACCACAAGACTGAGAGTCTACAGACATGCACCATGCTAGCGGCTCTGTGCAGTCTTAGTGATACTTTGTTGACCAGCATGCTAACATACTCAACAATCCCAATATGTTAATGTTTATCACTAAAATGTTAAAGGAGGAAAATGTTAAAACATTTTAATAGTTGCCTTTAGCACTCACAGAACTTTGGTAAGGCTAAAAAAAGACTTTTGTTTGGTTGAATAGAGAAACATTTAACCAACTAAGACTTCTTTAACCTTAACCAATGTGTTTTGCTGTCCAAACCCAACCACATATGGGATTCTGGAGTGGACTTTGGGTCTGCAGTTTGTCAGTTATATCCATAAGGCTGGGCCAGACATTGCTGACTGGTTTTTGTACTGTATGCATGAAAACAATACATGCTCATGAGGATGCTTCATGTTGGATTAAACTGTCTGAAACTTTAACCTTCAACCTTGGCCTGGCCTCCCTTGAAAAAGAAGTAGATTCACTCAGGTGGATCTATCTGGTTAAATACATTTTTATATAAAGTTAAGAAAATTAAAAATGTAGGTGCTGCAGAAATGGAACATGCACAACGGCATTCACTCAGATATCCTTCTGAGTTGCACCTGCCTTTCAAAGTCTTTCAGGCTTGATAAATTACATTGCATGTGTATTTGCGTTTTTTTCTTCCCTGTATTTTGCACACATTTTTCCATATTTACGAGGGTAAAGGTGCAAAATCCACAGTATGTGCTATTTTGCTCAAGACATGTTTTGCAGTGTTTTTTGCGAGTGTTATCAAGTGTGCACGTGAAAGGTGCACGTGAAAGGCCCTTGAAAGAAAGAAGTATATTCAAGGATACTATTGGTATAGTTTTTTAAACAAAAAATGAGAAAGTATAGTTTCTGTTTACTTTTTATGTACTTATCAGAAGTATACCAGACAAAGCTATTTTATAATACAAAGTATTTAAGTATACTTGCTGTAAAATGACAATTATATGGAAAAGTTTAACTATACCCTGAGTATACTTGTACTTATACTTAAGTATATTGACAAGTATATAGAATTACCCAGTATGCATTTCAGTAGTTTAACTTAATAAACAAACTATTAAAGTTAGAAAATAATAATTTGTCACTAATTGTTGTGTGACATGGTGTTTTGCCTTCTAAACAGACTAAATATGGTGGCTAATTAATTGTTGCATTATAAACTTATAACCGTTAATAAGAAGAGTGAGCGTCAGTAGGAGCTGCCTCTCAGCAACATTAGATTTGAAAGTATTACCTTCACAATTACATAAGTATGATGATTAACACAGTTGTGCTTCAGTTTATCAATGTGGTAGGAAGTCATACTGCATGGAAACAATTAATCATTCATAAGTGCACTTAAATCAACTGAGAAGCAGGATAAGGTATGTTTTGATCATCTAGAAAGTATACTGTTATTGCATCACTAGTAAACTAATAGTCTGTTTGTAGTATACCTCAATTATACTTCTATAAACTAAAAAGTGGGCCAATTTAGTCCCAAGAAGTATTAAAATTGTATACTTGCAAGTATACTATAAGTACATAGACATAAGTATACTTACTATACTTGAAGTATACTTAAGTATACTTGAGGAAATAAACTTTAAGTATACTTCTTTTACATAAGGGTATTGCTCCAATAGTTAACTTAAACACTGTCTCTGTGTTCATCCAGATTGATTTCAAGACCAGCATGCTGTGCAGCATAGAGAAAGGCATCATCAAGCGACAACTTCCTTTCTCCATTGTCAAGAGTTGTGATGATGGAGTCGGCTCCAGG
This sequence comes from Helostoma temminkii, assembly GCA_900302695.1. NCBI lineage: Eukaryota > Metazoa > Chordata > Actinopteri > Anabantiformes > Helostomatidae > Helostoma > Helostoma temminkii. The sequence continues at coordinate 93,092 of OMLM01000316.1, read as the reverse complement.
TTCTCTATTTCCTTTAAAGAACGTAATGATTATGAATTGGAGGCCACATCACTGGAGGACAAGCAAGAGGTGAATTTATGCTTTGTTTGGTAAACAAACAGCCATGAGGGTGAAACATGTTGCTGGTATTCCTTTGTAAACATTTATTATTGATACAATTTTTCTTTCTTTACTTTCTCTTCAAACAGATAATGCAACTTGTGAATCAGATAATTTATAGGAACATATACTGTGATCCTGAAGAGAAACGTTCTGAAACTTGTCAGAAAACACAATCATCGCAAAGCATCCAGACAGGCAACTTGTTGCTACACAGAGGAGGCCTGGCATCTTTCAAATGGGTGAAGTAAGGCTGTGTCCCTGTTTCACTACAGTACAGTAGCACTGCTATGGTAGTGGCCAGGATAGTTGGTGATGAGAAATGATGTGTCACTGCATGTTCAGTCCCAGACTGACAAATGTATGAAACTGGTATTTAATAAATCTCAAAATTAGGCCTCCTCCTTCTGGAAAATCCCAAACCAATGGAAGCTGAAATTTAAGTACCACACACAAGGTGGCTTCTACATATACTGGAATTCGGGATATAAAACACAAAGATTTCTCACTCCTTATACAGTTAGGTCTAGGTTTGAGTTTTTAGTTATAGTTTTTATAATTTTGCATTTATACACCACCAGAATGGGTATTTTAAGAGGTTTCACGAAAATATGGCATTTACCATTTAGGAACTACAACCACTTAACTTCAAAAGCATTTGTGCAATTAGTTAAATGGGTGTTGTCCATTCCCTTGTTGCCTCAAGACAAATGAAGCAGATGAAATGTCTGAAGTTGATATTAGGTATTAACTTGGCAATTAGAAGCTGTTTGATTGGAGCTACAATATGACATATGATCTCAATGTAAGTGAATTAAGACAACATGAAGAACCAAGACAGATAGCAAAAACCTTAGGTGTGGCCAAACAGTGTAGTACATTCTTAAAAGCAAAAACTGCAACATCAAAAGGTCTGGAAGACCATGGAACTAAAGTGGATGATTGCAGAATCATTTCCTTGGTGAAGAAAAACTTCTTCACAACATCAACAGAAGTCACAAATTCTCTGCACAAGGTAGAAGTAACATTGTCATAATGTACAATCAAGAGATGCTATAATGAATGTAAAAGGGTTTACAATGAGGTGCAAACCAGATTCTTTAGACAAATGAGCCAAGATGAACTTGTACCAGAAAGATGAAAGAAAAGTATAGCGAAGAAAAGGAACAGCTCATGATCCAAAACATACCACATCATGTGCCAAACATGGTGGAGACAGTGTTATGGCAGAGGCATGTGTGGCTGCCAGTGGAACAGGCTCGCTGTTATTTATTGATGACATGATGCTGACAAAAGTAGCAAGATGAACTCTGAGGTGTGCAGGACTATACACCCTGCTCACACTCAGCCCAGTGACACAAAACTGATAGGACAGCCCATCAGTCACCTGATCCCAACCCAAAGGACAAATCTGAAGGCACAAAGATCCACAAACAAGCTGCCACCGAAAGTGGCTGCAGTGAAGGTCTGGAAAAGCAACTCTGGGAACAAAACTTGGCATTTGGTGATGTTCCTGGGCTCCAGACTTTAGGCAGTCATTGACTACAAATGATTTTTATCTAAATATAAAAAATGATGGTTGTATGTATAATTATGTCTTATTAATTAATTACAATGGCTGTGATTCCTGAATGGTAAATGTTATATTTTTGTTAAAATCTTAAAATAAAGCACATAGCTGTAAGACATTAAAAATACAGAAGTAGCAGACTGCAGTAGAAATCTACTAGAAACGATACCACTCTCTCCTGTTGTTAAAATAAAAGTCAGTCTAGATCCAGCAGGAAGTTAGTGTAGTAGCTGAGCTAAAGTGGTAAAATATGCTAGTCATGCATACTGCATTGAATGTGACTAGTCAGAGTGAGCTATAAAACATTAAATTAAAAGAATGAAGCCTACTGTGACTCTATTACCATGTCCACATGCTGACCTGTTCTCCATTCCCCATGCACCCCTCAGTGGTTTTACAAGCCCATTCTCACTTATAGTTAGTCAGATTTAAAATGCTTTGTGCCATTACAGTCTCACTACATTAATATGCTTTTGCACCTGCTGTCTGCGGTTTTCACGTTTTACCTGTTTGTCTCTTAATGTTAAACATCTTTCTAAGTTCCTCTAAACCTGTTCTGCTTGTAAGTTTGTGAGTGGATTCTTTTACACCACCACCTCATATGTTTTGTAATCAGTGAGCTTGACAGTTGCTGGTAACAATGATTTTCCCAACTTGGAACAGAGCCATGCTACAGTAGCTGTTTTGATGCTAAGCTAACCCTAGTCTGGCTATAGCTTCATATTTAGTAAACAATTATTATTTTCACATACCTCACAGCGGTAAAGTGTCTAAAATGTCTCATTATTTCCTGCCCTGTCTTTGATAAAGCATTTTGATAATGATCAGATGACTGATTTACCAATAAATAGTCTGATTGATATCCATTAGTGCTCTGGTTGCATATACTGTTGGTAAACTGCAAAATAGTATGAAATGACAATTACTACATACAGCACTGGGGCACACCTGGTGTATATTACCTGTTGCTATTTTGTTGCAGATATGAGGTCCAGCTCCATCCAGACCAGCTAACACTGCTCCCCCTCAGCACTCGAGCCCCCGCTGACAGTGAGACGACACCCGTGACCATTGTGATTCACCTATCAGATGGTGACACTAGGGTACATAAACCTCAAGGATTAGATACCTTCACCCTGATCACCCATAAAAATGAATACCAGTAAGTGAGGTTTATTAACAGTTTTATCAGTGTCAACAGATACTGTATGACTAAAATTATTTTCAACATTGTCATAGTATGTGATTTCTCTTTATTTCTAGCAGTAATCATGCAGCTTTGTTAATGATAAAGTATCATAAGTAACACTTTACACACACACACACACACACACACACACATATATATATATGGAAAGTGTTACTTATGATACTTATAT